>PVJX010004539.1:0-93753 GCA_004027295.1 Dolichotis patagonum
AATCCCTTTGAATCTGCTTCATAAATTCTAGGTTTTTTCTGAATTCTTCATTAAATTTTTCTCTCCATTTGTGTTCCTCTATTCTTCTGTCTGTGTCTTCTTGAGAGGTACCCAGCCCTTCTTTTATTAATCTACTTATCTCTTGTTTAATTTGAATTAATATTTCAGTTTTGGTCCCGTTTACAAGGTCTTGAATATATCTCTTTATGTCCACTAACACTGTGTTTGATGTTGCATTTTTGCTGCCCTCAGTCTCTCTTGTATTTACCTCTCCTGGATCAGTGTTCTCAGGGTTGGGGGCTGGGAGTGTTTTCTTATTTCTCCCTTTCATCATGTTTTTGGTTCCTTCCATACAAGTGTACAGTGTAATACCCAGACCCTTTTCTTATTGTTTAAGGCTCCTCTAGAGGGTGCAGGCTAGGAGCTTTAGCCCTCTTCAATAGGTTATCAGAGATTAGAGTTCACCCACGGGCAGTGTGCACTAGCTCCTCCCTTCTGGGCCAGTCAACTTTTGCAGGCCTTCACTGCATCAGTGTGCACTGATCTCAGGGAAGTAACTGGGTTCCCGCCAGGGGCGTGGCCTAGTCCAAGCAGATTCCACCAATCTGCTCGGCGAGGGGAGTAACCAGCTGAAGCCACTTCCTTATGGAGTTAGGGCTGTCCTGCCCAAATCCAACATGTCGTCCAGTCGGTTTCCCCTTTCCCGTGGGAGGGTCTTATTCCCATCACTCACCTTGTCCCCAAGAACTGCTGGACTGCTCGACCTCCGACTTCAGCGTGGCTGCGGTGGGAATTCACAGTGCCTCTGGGTGGGTCGTGTGCAGTGCCGGTCCCGGCGAGCTGCATGCAGGGCTGTTCAGCTCCTCGCTCCGGCGGCTCAAGCCAGTCGCTTCGGCTCGGATCGCTTGTTCAGGTCGGGCAGAATTCAGGCATCTGGAGGTGGTGCCGTGCTCGCTGATCTTATCTTCACTAATAGTAGCCCCAGGACCTCTTATTCGAGCGGGTTTTTGCGCTTTAGTTTCTTTCTGGGTTGTGAGAGTCTATCTCTGTCTGTTTGGGTCTCTCCAGGGTGTTTTATTCTGGCATTTGAGCTGTCTCTCTCAGAGAGGGTCTCTCTCCTGCTACCTACCAGTCTGCCATCTTGTCTCGTCTCTCCACAGGTGGTAGTGTTACAGGGGTGACTCCAGAACCTCCACATAGGATATAAAGGAAATATTAAAACTCCCAGCCTGTTAGCTGTCTGAGACGCCAAACTTGTGTTCTCTAAAATCAAGGAAGGAGTTCTGGAACAACAGAGGTTGAGGGTAGGATGGTATTTATGGAGAGGCTAGAAAGCCCTATCAGAGGAGTAGGGGGCCTGAATAGGTAGCGCAGGACCCCACTCTGTAGGGAAATTCTATAAAGCAAAACCCACGTGGGTACAGTGTGGGTTACAGCTATGACCAATAAGATTGCAAGTATAGCTGTTCAGTAATATTGATTCAGTGAGAAAACAACTAGTATAGCATGGAAAGATCAGAGAACTGCTCAGGAAGGTAAGGGATCCGGGGTCTTGGTTGCCCACTGGGGTGACCAGTGCCTGTCTAGACAAGGTGTTCTCACTGTCACCCCTATGTAGGCCTGGTCCTTCTGTTGTCTTGAGCCCTGGCCTCCAACTGATGTGTTCCTGGCCACAGTTATCATGTGTTGTTCCCCTTTTGTCTTGACTACCTCAAGGGTTCAGCCCTGACTGCCTGTAATATTCCTACCTCATTGAGCTCCCTGTGATAGTAGGCAGTATCAGAGCTGAGAGCCCCCAAGCTTTATCCCAACCTCCCTTTATTTAGGAGGCCCAGTGTCTTCCCACCTCCCAGGTGAGCACTGGTGATACCCGGATATCTGCTCTGTTCTCGGCTGTCTTTGACCCTAACCTAGGCGTTGCTTCTGGCTGTTCAGTTTCTTCCTGTCCCTCTGTAGTGAGTAAGCAAAGGGTGAGCGGGCTTGTAGGAAATGATTAAGTAAAGGGGATACGTGAACATGTGTGTATTATACTGAGGTTAAAATGAGAACATATGTACATGCGTATACACATAGGTATGTGTATGCACAGGTGTGTACACAGGTTTTGCATATTAAATAAGAGTCCTTAAACCAAGTTTGTAGTGCACACCTGTAATCCCAGCACTCAAGAGGCTGAGGCAGGAGGATTGCTATGAGTTGGAGGCTAACCTGGGCTACAAAGTAAGTTCAAGGCTAACCTGAAATGTGTAGTAAAAACCTGTCTCAAAAAGACAAAAAAAAAAAAAAAAAAATTTAAATTAAAGAGTGCTGGCTGCCCTGGTCTTTTACTTCCAGAGTCCTGAGCGTTGACTCCATGGTTCCCTGGTATCTGTCAAGTCTGTCTAGCCTCTCTCTCCCGCCTTCGTCTTTGTTAAGTGCCCTAACTGCAGAGTGTACCAGTGAAGGCAGAACCTGCTGTTAGTAGGCTTCCTTACTGATCTTAAAGCTCAGTGAGGCCTTTATGCTGTCTTTCCCTACCCACAGGGCCCCTGCCCTACAGTAGGTAGACGCTGAGCCCTAGGGTTGATGCTCTCCGGGGAGAAAAGTGAAGGAACACAGCAGTGACTGGCCTGGAGAAAGACTGCGTGGTGGGACAGTGAGCGAGGGGGAAGGCTCCCCTGGGCAGAATCCTGGCTCTGCACGCGGGCTCAGAAGCATAGGCTGATGGCTCCCGAGTTCCTAGGGTGATTTTGGTCCCCTCAGTGCTTACCAGTCTGCCTTGAGGCTCCAAGCTTGTGAGTAGTGATGACTACACATTCTTTTTTATGGCATAATATTGATCAGTGTTTCTCATGCAGTTTAAAGTCAGTATTACCTTCTCTATCTTTTCCTGAATAAAAGATGGAGGCTGGTAATTTGGTGATCTCTTTGTTCCCTACACAAGGGGCCTTTTTATTAAGCTGTCCTGTAGTAGGTGTCAACCACGTAGAAGCACCCCATACCTGAAAGGAGCTGTCTTGGTATCTATGAAGGGTGGCTCCCGTGGTAGACCCTTCCTCTTATTTAATAGGGGTTTTACTGGAGTCTGTAGAGCTTTACTGACAGCTTTAGAACATCGGATTATGTCTAGGATCATTAAAGATGGAATTTATAGACCACTCCTTTGCCTTGTGATAGCAGTCTAACCTGAACCACTGAACAGTTTGTGTCGTTAATGTAGTTTTGTAGCTTATTTTAATTGTCTCTTTGAGGTGGGGACACCCACGCAGGGAGTCGTAATGTATGCCAAGGGGAGCAGGCCACATATCCAGTGAGACGTTTGTTGTAACATTTCTGTGTTTTTTGTGTCCACACTGGAAAGGAATTGTACTTTCCTTTGAGTGGTAAAGTAATTAGTAGGAGGGCTAAAAGCCTGGATTGCTTCTCTGAAGACTTCGCTATTTTTGAAATTCTTTATTGCATTCATTGTTTTGTTTTTATTGTTTCTATTCTATCCTGTTCTGTTTGATTTTTACTATGTCCGAAGTTGTCTGCAGCTGTTTTGAAGACATCAAAAAGCATTATGGTAACTGTTGTTGATTTTGTAACATTTTGAGGTCCCGTATCTCTTACACTGGTTTGTTTTGATTGGTTTTATTTACATTATCATCTTTAAAACAAAACTAAAGAAAAAAAGAATAATCTGTCCTTCTGCCAAATCAGGAGCCAGGGATGTATGTTTTATCAATGCCTTTTGTAAACTAAGAAGCCAGAAGGGTTCTCATCTTTCTCCTGATGAATAGTTGACAATTTAAAATGCTCGAAGAACTTAGTTTGTTCTTCTTAGACACTCAAGAATACGTGTCTGAAGGTGTTTCCTGCTCCAGGCACCTGTCTGGTTGGTTGGCCAGTGGAGATCTTGTGTAAGGACTGCTGGGTTTCAGTAGGAACTGGCTGTTCCCCTTGCTGCCTGTCTTCTGGCTTTCTAAAATTAACAATATGATATTCATCTCTAAATCTATAGCAGCTTATAATGCAACTTATCTCATTAGAAGTCTGGTTTGATTTAAGAGTAACATTACATCTCTCAGTCTAGCGTATAGGTCTGAGTTAGTCCTCTGGAGACAATGTACTTGTCAAGGTCATCTGAAAATGTCCCTAGAGCTTGTTTGATCTGTTTGAGGTCACTGAGAGAAAAGGATAGACAGACACAGATAGGGCCAAATTCTCCACCTCCTATAAGAGATTTTTGTCCTTGAAGAGCTTGAACAAAATCAAACAGGGATAGATATACCTCAGTAGAGGCTTTAGTTAAGGTTGTCTTGGAAGCCTCACCCTTAGAGGGCAAAGGAGGGGAACCTTGGGCTCATTAATAGGAGATGCACCTAATTGTGCCTGAGGGGCCAAAGGTGCCTGGTTTCCCTGTGGCTCACATTTACATTTTGAACACAAGTAAGGATTGTCTCTTAATGCAAAGAAAGTCTGAGCATAAGATAATTCTGACCATTTTCCTTCTCTCTTACAGTACAGTTCTAGTTTTAACATTTTAACAAAGAACAATGCGAAAGAAGATAAGGTATAAAAATTCAAGGCATAAGCAATTGACAAACAAGGATGACAATTTCTGATTTCCTAAACAAGCTGCAATCTTGAATCCATGAAGCAAAAGCAAACTCTTCCCAGCTATCTCAGTGGGACCTCCAAATGATACAGGGAAAAAATGTAATTCTCAACCTGTTACATGTCAGATACAACAAGTCCGTGTTCCCCAAAATTGAATGAATTATAAGTAACAATAGAGATTATGAGTAGAAAAGAATTTATTGAGATAGCTCCTGAGAGACAGAAGTGGACCCCAAAGTAGTTTGCTGTAGACCCCACTTCACAGATGAAGCTTTATAGAGCACAAGGTGGGTACAGTGTGGGTCAGTGACCAACCAATAAGATTACAAGTACAGCTGCTTAGGTAATACTGATCCAATGGGGAAGCAGGTCAGGTAGCAAGGGTACACAGAAAGAACACAGACCTTTTTAGGAAGGGATGGATCAGGAGATCCTGGTCTCCCCCTGGGTGATGATGGCTATCTAGAATTTATCTAGACCAGATGATACCAATTATAGTACATCTTAAATTTATTGCTTATCCTTTGGGGAGGTATGTATGCCTAGTCATTCTGTATTTATCTTGAGGCCTGGCCTTCAACAGATGTACCTCCAGTCACAGTTTTATCTTTTGTGCTGATTCCCCTGAGAGCCTAACCCTGTCTGACTATCTCTAATATTTTTACCTAATTTAGCTGTCTGAAATAAGATTGTTTGAAAGATTATCCTTAATCAGTTATGTACTGAACATAGTTTTCCATGACTTTGATGTACTTTTTTTTTATAACATTAAACATTGTTAATCTTATGAAATGTGAAATTAGGCCTTCTGAGAAATATGTGAAAAACACCAAGTTTCCCCCATAGTCAATATTAATAAAAGTCAAGATCATAAGTAAAGGGTCAGGCATGGTGATTCATGCCTGTAATTCCAGCATTTAGGAGGCTAAGGCAGGAGGATCCCCAGAAGTTTGAGACCAGTGTGAATTACTTGGTGAGACCTTGTCTCAAAAAACAAAACAAAAGTAAAGGTCCTATAATTAGGGCTAACTGGTAGATAATTTAAAATAAGTGTAACTTTAAAAGAAATATAAACAGAGAAAACCTAGTTTTGCTTTTTTTTTTTTGTACCAGGGATCGAACTCACGACCTTGTGCTTGCCAGGCAGGTGCTTAAGCCATTGAGCTAAATCCCTAAAACCTGGTTTTGTAGTGAATTAAGTATGTACTTTAGTCATGTTATGTCCTTTTTGGATATGTGTGCCGGTCCTCTTTAGAATACACGTGAAAGGGGTGGCGTGTCTACAGCTTAGAGCAGGTGAAGGCACTGGTTGGCCCATGTAAAGTTCCTGTGTAGGCCCATTAACAGTGAGCACCTCTATCTTGGAATGTGTCACAGCAATCTGAAGAAGATACAGTAAAAAAAAAAATCCCTCCTTGTAAGAATCTAATTGCCAGTTATCTAATGTGCAAGGTGTTTTTAAGATCTGTTTATGTTTGAGTATTATAAGTAGAAAGCTTTTACTTTAAGACATTTTGAAAAACCTAAATTTTAGCTGTGCTATAAAAGAATGTAGTAAATTTTCCTAGCTCATGCGACTTTGTGTTAATGTTTCAGGAAGAATATTACTGATCATCTTATCGGTTACCTATGAATTTCCAAAACACATCCTCATCCCCACCCCTGCAAAAACCTCCCACTTACTTTACATTCCCGTAGCAGTTAGAATGTGGCGTGCTACAGAGAGGGGTGCTGGTCTGCAGGACTGCTCGCTCGGAATGGCCCTGGCATGAGCCGTTACTAAATAGATTGTAGAACACAACTGCAGAGTGTCACTTTTGTTTCTTTGTGCTGTTACATGTTTTGAGAAATTTTTACACTGAACATGTTCTATTTTTGAAAAGTACCTAGAATGTGGGAAATGGAAAGAATGATGTTCAAATTTTGTGTTTATCTCTTTAACGAACTATTTTTAGCAGAAATGTCAACCTTGCTAATACATCGTGTGTTTTAATTTGTATGGCTTTTATTGCAGCTACTAACCATGTTTAGGTGTTTATTCTCTCCTAGGTGTTGGATCCTGAACAAAACCATAACTTCACAGATCATTATCTGAATGTGGCCTTTGACCTTTCCCAAGTCCTTTTTATAGCTACTGCCAACACCACGGCTACTATTCCACCTGCCTTGTTGGACAGAATGGAGATCATCCCGGTTCCAGGTACTCAGTTAACACAGTCGTGGTTGTGGGTGTTGCGTTGCCTTCCGAGCATCCCCTTCAACACAGCCCGTGCTTGGAGTTTTGCGTAGAGAGGGTAATCTGCCACCGTACACTCTTCCGAAGTTCTGAGGAAGGTGTGTAAACCAGCTTTTATATAGAATCAAATTCTGGAGCACCAATGCTTGTTTGTTTGTTTGTGTATACCAGGAGAGTATGTATAGTCCCATAAGATGTCAAGAATAAATCTTGACAGTGTGTTCAGATTTAATTAAACATTAAAGAATGATCATTTTGTATGGAAAATAAGACATTCTTCTTTGAATTGGTTTCTGAAATTCTAGATAAAAATAATTTATTTCTACAAAATAAATGTCTAAAAACCAAATATAACTTACTCTCTATCAGATTTTGGAGTTTTTATCTTCTATAGGAAACTTTGTGTGATCATTTATCCTTGCTAAGTGATTCCTAGAGAGTAACTGAACTTTCTCCTTATTAAATCAGGCTGCATTTTTGTCAAAACTATACAGGGCTATCAAGTTCTTCCTTTTAGCTGATAGTCACATTTTTTTAGCATGTCTTTTCCTTCACTGGAGTGTATAAAATAAAGTCCATTTAACCTTTTCACCTTATTTTTAATTGCTTAGAATCATTTTGCCCTAAAAGAAATCAAGTATCAATGAGTGTTTGTTAAAATGAAAACAGCAGAATCTAAATACATTTAGACTCTGAAAGTAATCTTCGTGTGTTTTTTGTGTTAAAACTGTTGAATGAATGAGGGTTGCGTTTCTTGAGGCGGTGCATATTCCCTGTAATTTTAAATACAGTAGCCATAAGGTGCTTGAGTGTATTATGAGTGAATAGTGAGGAGACTGCTGGAAACCCCAACCTGAGGAAGGCAGGAAACAGTGAGGTGCACCAGCACGAAGTGACACACGCAGGGCACTGCTGCAGAGGTGACAAGCAGCGCCACCTTCACCCACCCACAGATCGGGCTGTCCTGGCTGCCAGCTTTCCTGGTGGTTTTTAGCCCCCTCGCTCCATTCAAAAGATACTGTGTCAGCCTACATTTAATTTGCTTGTTAAACAGGGTAAATTAATGTAAGTGGAATGATTTTTTGTGGACTTTAAAATAAGTATATTCATTGAGCATTCTAAATAAGAACATAAGCCTCTTTCTTGAGTATCTTATATATTTTTTCCGGCTTATGAGGGTAAAAAATTTTATAGTGCTACCTTAGTTTTTTGTATCACTGCTAAAATTCATGGTGTGGTTCTTGAAATAGCTCCTTTGGAGCCCTTCCTGTGATACCTGCTATTTATTTAGTTAAAGTCCTGTGTGCGTGTGCACGTGTGTAAGTTAGTCTTATCAGTACTAAAGAAAGAGGATGCATTTGTTTTCCTATTTAAAGTTTCAGAGCATTTCAGGATGAGGAGCTAATTGTCTTTAAGGTTTGATCGAAGTCTTTTTTCTTTTTGAGAGATACAGCACTTCAGCAGCTTTTGTGAAAAATTCATAATTTTCACAGTATCGATTTAAATTTCCTTATTATGATTGTCCTATCAGCTGAAGTAATACTTAAACTGTATCTGCATTTGATTCGTGAATGAAGCACAGCCCTTTGAGAGTCGCGTGAATAATCACAGACCAATTGCCTTCCTTTCCAGGGTATTCCCAGGAGGAGAAGCTGGAGATCGCCCACCGGCACTTGATCCCAAAGCAGCTGGAGCAACACGGGCTGACCCCCCAGCAGATCCAGATCCCCCAGGTCACTACTCTGACCATCATCGCCAGGTGAGTCCGCCGCTGAGACTGCGTCACTGGGCGTGTGCAGAGGAGGCCTGTGTGCTGGCGACGCCCACCACCCTCTTCCCAGCAGCTTTCTAGCAGCACTGCCACCACTGTGGGCTTGCACGTGCTCTGTGCCGGGCAGTTTCACAGATGCCTTCATTGCAGAGGACCTGCATTGAGCCACAATTTCTGCTCTGCCACTGCAGTAATAAAAGAGATAAATTAGGAGCCAAACACATGGAAAATACAGAAACACTTTTTATGCTTAGGGTCTTAAGAGTTTTTGAATTTGCTTTAAGAGGTAGCCACTACTTTCGGATATCTGTTTGAGGTTTTTTCTTCTTTCTGACAGATTCTAAGATCCTCAAAG
The DNA here is from genome assembly GCA_004027295.1 of Dolichotis patagonum. Taxonomy (NCBI): domain Eukaryota; kingdom Metazoa; phylum Chordata; class Mammalia; order Rodentia; family Caviidae; genus Dolichotis; species Dolichotis patagonum. Next base: position 8,944 of record PVJX010004539.1, read on the forward strand.
TTTTGATCTGCAGAGTTAACCCTAATACCATAGGGAAGGTGCTTTCCTGGGCTTGTACCAAGTGCTTTAGGCTGTAGCAAGCCTTATGTGATCTGGGTAGAGTATTGCTTACTCTAACTTACAGGTCGTGTGTTTGAATGGAAACTATGCCCTGTTGGGAATCTCTCTCTCTCATTCCTCTTCCAGTTTTTCTGGCACGGTGTTGCAGACCCACTGCATCATCTAGCAAGTTGTGTCAGGCTGCCAGGTGCTCCTCATACAGCCCTTTTCTACTCTGATGTTTTTCAAGATGTGAAGTAGCTGCCTTCCCTAGAGTTTCGCTGGGGTTGCCTTTTCAGCTAGGCCAGCCTTTTCACCTACGCCAGCCTTTTCACCTAGGCCAGCCTTTTCACCTAGGCCAGCCTTTTCAGCTAGGCCAGCCTTTTCACCTAGGCCAGCCTTTTGGGAGGTCTGTTTCAGTCGATACATCTGACCTGGGCATTCCCTTTATTTTGTGAAGCACTGTGTGAATAATGCCAGAAGAAATGAATTAGGTGATTTTCCAAAGTCTTCCAGTAATATCCTGATTCCAAATAACACCTATTACATCTTTAAGTAACTTTAACAGGTACTCAGCCTTTTTGAAAGCTTTCCCATCTGTAAACTAGGAGTGATAGAGAAAAATATATGGCTTCTCTGAATCTGAATTAGAGTGATTCTGAAAAGTAATCACTGTTAGTATTTCCCACTGTTAGTTGTCTGGAAAACTGTTTCATTTTTATCAGATCTTAAAAACTGTGGATATTAGGAAATTTCTCTGAGCAGTTTTATTTTAATTTTTTAAAGCAGTACAAATATATGCTACTGTAGGCAAGTTTTAGAGACCTGTGAGTTACCAGACTTAGGACAGAGTGTCTGTAGTTGAGATTTTCATCTTTTGGGGTTTGCCATCATTACAGAACTTTTGTCCAGAGCCATTTGCTGAGATGGTCAGGACGTCAGTTTTTCTGTGTGCATTTGTTGTTTTCACAGTACCTTACTGAAATTATGAGCAGTGGTAAAATACAGCCCTCAGTTTTTGTATCCTTCCATCCCCTTGATTAAAATGAGTTTCATTGTAGAGTAGTTGGCCAACAGCTCTTATTCTCCTTTCTCATGACTTCTAAAGTCTGCTTCCTTAAAGTCTGGAATATGCTGACTGCCCAGTCAAATACAGTTTTTCAGGTAAAACTGTATTTTCGTCCCGATGGTGCCCGTCGCAGTCCACCCAAAGCTGAGCGGCCAGACAGGGTTACACTCTGTCACGGCTCACAGTCACGGTCTTTGCTCTACCCTGTGTGCTCTTCAGGCACCTCTGTTTAGCCGCATGTAGACACTGTCAGAGTCACAATGAAAATACAGTAAGTCACTGAGTTTGCCCAGTTTCTAATAAAAACTGTATTTCTGTCTCAGATTCTGTTTTTCTTGTCTTGCTTTAATTGAAAAAAATCTCTATTTCTCTGTTTCAGCAACATTTTAAACACAGTGAATTTAGAATTTTCTTTCTTTTTTTTTCATGTGTTTGTTTGTTTGAGACAGTCTCACTATGCAGTTCAGGCTGACAAGCTCAATTTATAGCCCAGGCTGGCTTTGAACTCACAGCAGTCTTCCTGCCTCAGCCTCCTGAGCGCTGGGATTACAGGTGTGTGCCACTATACCAGGCATTACTTCTATTTTTAATGATGTTTAGCCAAAAATAAAATTCTTCTTTGATGACAGGTATACCAGAGAGGCAGGAGTTCGTTCTCTGGATAGAAAGCTTGGGGCCATTTGTCGAGCTGTTGCTGTGAAAGTGGCAGAAGGGCAGCACAAGGACGCCAAGCTGGACCGCACTGATGTGGCCGCAGGAGAAGGTGCGTGGCTGGGCACGAGTGTCGCGGTCAAGCTGGATCCTGGGGGGCTCCCCTGGGAAATGTGTCCCGCTAACGAGCATGCATGTGGCTCGAGGTAGTTTCCCAATGGCGTTCTTCTGTACGGAGAGGACACTTTCCTGGAGGGATGTAAGTGTTCATGCTTTGAGAACATCGTGGCTTTCTCCAGGTTTGTGACAGCGGTGTCTACACTCTGCATACATGTGATCACATGTTCTGTTTCTTACTGACTCAGACAGTGAAGTCCTTGAATAATTTATAATAGAAAAAGTTGTTACCAAAACTTATTAAAGACTGAAAACAAATCCAAGCTGTCAAAGTACATCATGAGCAGGTCTTTGTATTTGGGAAGTGCTTCTTAGGTGACAGTTTGTTTTTCTCACGTTTTCTTTTCCAGGTACACGTGAAGTGTACTGTAATGTAAATTTTTTTTGTTTTGCTTAAATAATTGTGGAGTTGGAAACATGGTAGACTTCCAGCCCTGCTGTAATCAAAGGTGGACACTGCAGTTGCTACCCAGCTGAAATGTTTTCACTTTTTGCCCCAGAGCTTCGGGTTCATCACAGGGCCTGTCCCATGCTGCTGCGTGGTTGCCTCCAGCAAGAAGCAGCTAAACGTTTCCCCAGTAGAGGTGGTGGGCTATGCTGCCTTCCCAGAGCTCTGGGGGGGCAGTGAGAGGAACGTGACTGAAGAGCCGTGCGCGGCAGGCTCAGTGGGTCAGGTGCAGTCTGAGCATCCTCCTTGTTGTCCTCGCTTGCTCAGTTTGGTGCCCCTAGCAGCAGCGGCTCCCATAATCCTTGTGTTTCTGGGTGCTGCTTCACCCCTGTTCCCCCGTCTCCCCCGCCTGGGCCCCCCTGGTTCATTGTGTCCAGAGAAGAAACCTCCCTCGTTTGCTGAATTGCAGAGGGCTCCTCATTACAGTCTGTAGAGTAGGGGCGGGGATATTGCACTCCAGTTGTTTCTTGTAAGGACTTTAAAAGTGCTGGTTGCAGGCCCTGCTGTGGTTTGAGCCCCTCAGACTCATGTGTTAAAAGCTTAATCCCCAGTGCCTCGGTGTTAGGGGTGATCAGGAGGAGCAGTTCTGTTATCGTCACAAGCTAATTCTCACAGTGGAAGCCTCCTGCTACAAGGCTGAATTCAACCCTTTCCGTCCTGCTCCCGCCCGTCCCCCTGTGTGACCCTTCCACCATCACCAGCACCCTCGGGGATGCAGCTGGGCGGGGGGGCTTCCGTCTTGGACTTCCCGGCCTTCTGAACCGTCAGCCACGCCACTCCGTGGGCTGTAAGGTGTCTGGTCCGTGGTGCTCTGTGCAGCAGCACACGAAGCACTGAGCCCCACTCCTTACCAGTCCTTCCAGGGTACCGTGCTCAGGGCCCGAGCCTTTGTAGAAACCTCGGCCAGAACCGGCTCGCTGTGCTGGCCCCGTCCCTGCCCGCAGGCATGAGCTTTCTGCTCCCACTTACTGCCTTCTTCTTTGTTGTTGTCACTGGTTTGTTTCATTTTGTTTTGCTGAGACGGTGTCTCACTGCTTAGTCCAGGCTGGCCTCAGACCCAGGCCCTGTCCTGCCTGCCAGAGCTTGATTCCAGGTGTCGTCACCACACCCAGCTCTTACTGCCTCCTTTTTGAGAAATTTTCTTTCTCATCCTTTTTGAGTTTTTTCATTCTTTTTCTTCTTGTAGGAGATACTGTTTCATCCCTTTTAAAAAAGGAATTATAAAGATAAATACATGTTCCAACTATGTTTGTAGAAATCTGTACTTTTAAAAACTGTCCCAAGCTGGGCATGGCGGCACGTGCCTGTAACCCCAGCGCTCAGAGGCTGTGAGTTCAAGGCCAGCCTGAACAGCACAGCGAAACCCTGTCTGTGCACGACAGCTGTGCTGGCGGAGTTGGGATCCGCCTTGGGATGGGCTCGGGGAGCTTGTCCCTTCCCCTGCTCCCCTGCTGCAGTGTGAGACCCACATGGGCTCCTGAATTCCCCTTTCTGTCCCAACCGCCCTCTGTGCTGCGCCCTCAGGCATCTAATCTTTGTCTTTCTTTTCTCGTCTGTAATATAATAGAAAGGTTGAGGATAAAATGAGCTTATCTAGTTAGCATATTTTGAAAATTATGTTTAAGAGCTGGGATTTTTTTAGAGTTGTAATACATTCAGAGAGATTTGACATCAAAGGAAACTTTCCATAGTTATAATGCATTGCTTGATGTTTATATCCATTAGCATATTTCTAATAATTTATCCTGTTATTTAATAACCCACAAATATTCAACAGTATCTTCAAACAGTTTGTGCATTTTATAGAAAATGCAGTTTTTATGGTAACATTTATTAGTGTTTTGTCATTGTTTCTTTAAATCATAGGATGTCTCCTGAATGACCAAGAGTTGGGTAGTTAAGATGTCGCCCAGGTCATCCAGATGAGTAAATAATGAGGACACATCCTCGTTCCTCGAGGGTGATCTCGTTTGCGGTCCTTGCTGCAGGCAGACAGGTCTCCAGGCTGGCTGACTTCCTGAGCTGCCTTGCGTTGCTGTGCGTGATGGTGTCCTCCAGACTGTGGTGCAAGGCAATTATGGGCCCCGCCGTGAGTTACGGCATCAGCCAGGCAGAGAGACCAACTCCACAGAGAAGTCTGTGCCGAAGTTTCTCGCCAGGAAGTTCAAATAGAGCTCAGTAACGAAAATTTCTCATTAACAAATGAATTATTTAAAACAGGGAGCGTAAAAGACAACAGTTGTTTTAGAAATACCAAGTAATGCAGCGTGGGAGTTATTTTTAATGTTAAAAATAATGCCAGACTTAGAATTACTGCCAGGAAGAAAAGTAATTTCAGGCCACAAGCTTTGAAACGGGCAGAAGTCTCCAGTGTATCCAGCACACTTTCTGGAGCGTCCGGAAGCGCTGGTCTGTGAGCAGCTGACCTTGTACTTGTGGGAACCAGCAGTTAGCAAACCGGGCAATAGCGGGGCTCAGCCTGCAGGTGACATTTACAGAGGCCAGTGCCAGGAGAGGGGTGGTTATGATTTGGTCACTACAAAGTACAAGAATCGTTTCATAAAAATAATGCCGTCTATTATTTTTCTGCATGTTTTTAGTGTGTTCTAAATTGTTCTTTTCTGGTTGAAGGATGTGTGACCAAAGTTTTATTCTGCTGTTTCCTGTCTTTAGCCAAGACAAATACCCTTAGCAGGTTGGGTATGGTGGCACACACCTGTAATCCCAGCACTCGGGGAAGCTGAAGCAGGAGGATCAGTGCAAGTTCAAGACCAGCCTGGGCCACAAAATGAGCTCAAGGCCAGACTGAACTGTGTAGCAAGACCCTGTCTCAAAAAGGCAAAAAAAGAAAAGAAAAAAGTTACCTTTAGCAAAGAATTTATCTAGTTTGACCCTGATTTGATTCTTAAATCTCTGCAACATTTTCCAGTAACCACTTTGCCTGGCCTGTATCAATAGACATGTTAAATGGTCATGTGGTGAGGTTTGCATTATTTATGTTTTTTTGGTTTTTGTTTTTTGGTACGGGGGATCGAACTCACAGCCTCGAGCTTGCCAGACAGGCACTTATGCCACTGAGCTAAATCCCCGGCTATTTATGTTTATTTACCTTGGGATTTGCTGACTTTTGAAGTTGTAGGCTAAATTCTTTCATCAGTTTTTAGGAAAAATTTTGTCCATTATCTCTTCAAACATTTATTTTCTCCTCCACTAGGATTCTAAGAAAGGACCTAGCTGTCTTTTAGTCTGTGTTCTATTTTCTATTGTGTTCTATTTCAATTTCAATTTCAATTTCAGTTTTTCTTCCTAGTCCAGTTTGTATGTTTCTTGCCCCATATTCCAGTCTATTATTGCTGTCTTCTGCTATTAACCCTATAGAATTCATTTCAGAGTTGTATTTCTTACTTTTTGAATGTCCATTTGATTTTAGAGAGAGAGTCTTTGTTTAGTGGCTGAGTTCTGTTCATGTGACTAGGTTGGTAAATGAATTGGTTGCTAAATGAAGACGTGTGTATAGCATGTCATTACAATATGCAGAACAAAGAAAGGGTTAAAGGAAAGTCCAACTTGATGACTTTTCCTTTAGTTGCATAACTCCTATATGCAGCACTTAATGTGTAACAGAACATTAAACTGTTACAGCCGTGTCTAGCTGTCCCCCAAAGCCTCATGTGGGCACAAGTGGGGCTTTTCAGAGGGGGCTGGTTAGCTCAGGTGATGATGGGATAGAGGATGTGATACTGGGAGTGACTCATAGTGCAGTGCTAGGATTAAGGCTGTGAGTGCCCCAGGGCAAGGAGCCTGGGAAAACTGAGAGACAGGAAGAAGATTGCTTGCTGCTTGCTGCATTCCGCCCGTGATGAACGGTTGCCCCTCTGCTGTACCGCCCAGGCTTGGAGCCAGCTGACTATGGACTGAAACCTCCACAAGCTAAAATAAACCTTTCATCCTTTAACTTTGGGTGTTTGGTATTTTGTCTCAGCAAAGAGAAAAGTAGCTAAGACATATACTGTACAACATAGCAAAAATTACTGCATTGTATACACAAAGTATACTGTGCAAAAACAAAATATACAGAACTATACAAATAAATAAATAAAATTGTTTGTAAACCCAAGTGGTGGGTAAGTTCAAACAGCATACCTCCTACCTAAGTCCAAATAGTTGGTCATTAAATAAGGACTATCTTTGTTGAAATTTCCTTCTCATCTCATTATTTTATTTTATTTTACTTTATTTTATTTTGAGACAGGGTCTCACTATATAGTTGAGGCTGTCCTTGAACTCACTAGTTAGTCCAGGCTGGCCTCAAACTCAAGGTGATTCTCCTGCCTCAGCCTCCCCAGTGCTGGGTTTATAGCCATGTACCACCACACCCGGCTCTTCTCATGCCATATTTTCTCTGTTTTCTTGATTGTAGGACTCGTGGGTTGGTTTTTTGATGGGGAGAATGTCTGTTTTTTTGTTTGTTTTTGTGGTGCTGTGGTAAGACCCAGAGCTTCACATGCACTAAGCAAGCACTGTACTACTGAGCCACATCTGCGGCCCTCCATCGTCCTCCAGAGGGTCGTGCTTTCCTCTGACAGCTGGCCAGGAGCCTGCAGGTCACTTCGGTCTTATCCAGGCTGTGTGGGCTGGTCTGTTTCTGTTAGAGCCACATTCCTGGATGAAGCTCGCTTACTTCCTTTCCTCTCCTTCCTCCCTCCCTCCCCCTCCTCTGTCTGTCTGTCTCTCTCTTTCCTTCTTTCATGGGCTTTTTTCTCTTTATTCTGGATGTATGGTTTCCTCCTAAGATGTGGTGCTCCAAGAACGTAGCTCTTGAGATGCCTGTAACACCAGTACTTGAAGGACTGAGGAAGGAGGCTGGTGAGTTCTAGGCCAGCCCGGACTGGATAGTAAGACCCTGTCTCAGAAAACTGAGAAACCAAACAAAGCAGCATTTCAGCCATGTACATTAATTATTTACTCTCAATTAAAAATCAAAAACAATTCAATATCCATTTTAAAAAGGAAATAAAATGGGCAAGATGGTATATGCTTGTAGTCCCTACTCCTCAGGAGACTGAGCAGGAGAAAAAAAGAACATAGTTCTTACTCCTTCGGCCAAGGCCCTTAAACCACGAGCCTTCCGTGTTCTCAGCTGACAGTCGAGTCTCCAGCCTCCCGGGTATTTTCTGTCTTGGGGTTCTGAATATCAGGTGGGCACTCAGTCATCCACTTGAAAGGAATTCCACTTCATGATCTTAAACACAGCACGTGTGCTCGCTACTCTGGATTACAGTTGTGTTCAATTCTCACATTCCCCACGTGAGAAAATAATTGATGAAGAAATAGATCTGGGAGTGATAGAGAACATTCTTAGCTTAGCAGCAGAAAAAAAGAAAAAATGTATATATACACATACACATACATACACACATGTACAGATACACAGGGCTTTTACAGGTGTTTTTTAAAGTTCATTTTAAAAAATACAAACACAACCTTTGTTTTATAGCTTTAGATTGCCACTTTCATAATTGGCTGTTGTAAAATCTCTACTTTGACCCAATTTGATTGAGAAATCCCTTTCCAGTGCTTCCCAGTAACACTGCACCTTGGCTGTGTGTGTGAGCAGACACAGCTTACACACAGGGAAGCAGGCACTACCCGCTGAAGCGGGGGCTGGAGGTTGGGTGGTTTGAGTCCTAACACCAAGGCATGGGGTCCATGACCACAGGCCTGGCCTCTCGCGATGGAGTCCCCCACCTTCTGTTGCCCACAGAGTCCTTCTCACTCTGTGGCCATGTCTGTGGTCTGGACTGGAGCCATCTCGCCCGAGTTGCATGTGGACCGTGTTGCTTCCTGGCTGTGTCCGCCTGCGTAGGTTGAGAAGCCATTTCAGGTGGGGGACGAGGGTGCACAGTGTAGCCTTACTCCCTCAGTGCAGCCTTACCAGACAGCTTCCCAGTGCAAAATACATTAGAATGAAAGACTTAACTTGATGTTCGTTTTCCCAGCCAACCACACCCTCACTAGACTGGAATGCGGTGGGTGTGGGAAAGCGCCCGCCACTTGAGCAGGGCTCCTTAGCATGCTGTCGGGATGCAGAGGCGGCCCAAGCAGCGTGCTTGCCTCTGGTCCTTCACCAGGGCTATCCTCGTGGTGTTCCCACCCCACTCCCTCAGTCCCCCTTCCCGCCTTTCTCGGGTCTGGTTCTTCAGGAAGAGCCAGTCCTGCGCAGGCTGCTTCCATATCCTTTGTTGTGGCTTCCTGCTATTGACTTTCCTGCCCAGCGCGCTTTGTGCTAGTTATTTTAAGTGTGGCTCCTTCCTGACCTAACAGGAAACCGTCCGTGCAGGAGAATCAAGTGCTTCTGATCTTTTGGACTGTGTTGGTTCTAAGTCTACAGATTGCCAATCTCTTGTCTACTGCCACAAGTACATGTCTAATGCTAACAGAAAATACTAGATATAATGTTTTTAGGAAGTGACCTCTCTGCTTTGTGTAACTTTTTACTAATTCCTTTGTCTTGGAGCACTCTTCAGGGTGTTGCAAGCCGGCTTTACGTTCTGGATTTTATGTTGATTATCTATTGCTGTGTAACCAACAACCCAGCACTTGGCAGGCTGACATATTTAAGAGGCCCTGACCCCCTCACCCTCTCTGTGGCCTGGGAGGCCAGAAGAAGCCACACTGACTGATCTGAGCCCAGCCTCTCAGGAGATCACAGTCTGGTCAGGCAGCTGTCCCCAGCTGCGCTCACATGGCTGTCAGCTGACCCCGTGCCCTCCGGGCTGTTGGCCAGAGTCCTCAGGTTCTCAGCACATGGGCCTCTCCCTGGGCAGCTGGCTTCTCCCAGAGGGAGCCCGAGGCAGGTTTTGCAGTCCTTTATAACGTTCCTGGGTGCACAGGCCAGCCGTGGAGGGCAGAGGTCCCACCCCAGGAGGCTGGGCGGCCAACGGGGTGGCCCTCAGGGGCCACCGTGGGGTCTGGCTCCCACTGACTGGGGAGTGCCTGAGCGCATTCCCGCTTTAAAGCAGACTTTGTATATTTTATTTCTATTAACACAGCCCTATTTCCCAGAGTTCAAGTAGTTTGTTTAGAATTCTAAAGAAAAACTGTGTTTTGGGTTGTTGGTGGAGAATGGAAATCTGTGGGACTCGGAAGTGGTCACCTTATCCTCTGTCGGCTGAGCCCGCAGGGAAGAAAAGCCTCGCAGACGAACGGTTCTTTGACAGAGATCAAAACCGCCTTCGTCAGCTTTCAGTGTGGATTCTGCCAACGCTCTTGACTGTTGGGGGACATCAGAACTTTGTTAATTTTTTTCAGCGAAGTAGGAATAATCAGAAAGTTTCCTGTTACTTGCTTCCACGTCATATGGAAATCCTCAAACATTTTGACCTGTGTCGCATATCTTTCCAGTTGGGTTTAGAAAAGAGTAATGTGTGTGAGCCCGCAGGCACAGACCAGGTGCTTTGGCTGTTTGTGTTGGTTTGTTACAATACTCAGAAGTGAGGTCTTTAGCTTCTCAAGAAATGTCTAGGTCTGATGGTAAAGATCTTTGAGCACAGAATGACAAGTTACACTTTTACTATTATTACGGGGACTGAATTAAAACTGGCCTCTGTTTTCCTAATATTTAGGCAACACATCTTTGAAATTTTCCACTTCATCCTACAGAATTTACTAAAAAGGCTTCTAGCAGTTTAGTCATCACAGTCTAACACTTTTTATTATAAGAAGACTCTGAAGCCAGTAGTAAAATTTATACTGTGCAATATTCATCAAACTTGAACTTATTTCTTGTATTAAAGACCTAAGTTGCATAGACAGACTTAGACGTTTTAATTCAGTTTTACATTTTCAGTGTTTAAAGTTTTGCTGTATCGTGTTTGTGCTTTTCTTTCCTTTAATTGTATTAGTGGTACAGAACAAATAAAATTTTATAATTTTCAAGGAACTAAGATTACTGTTGAGGAATGTGGATTTCAGAGACAGTTGTATTTCTCGAAGGATCTTTGTGCCTTCTGTTAGAGTTAATTGCACTTTACAAAACAAGATTATTTTAAAAATTAGGTCTAAAATCTAAGACTGCATTTGGTGAGACCATTAGCAGGATGTCCTGGCTAAACATCTAAAATCAGATACTGTTCTAATGTCGAGGTGAGAATGTGCTGAGACCAAGGTCGGCCAGCACCATGAACATGTGGTAAAGGTCCTCTGCCAGCTCTGACCTCACACGGAATCACGGCGTGTTCCTTTGTCCATATGAGGAGAATCGTTTGCCTGTACACGGTGGGGCAGCAGCTCTGTGAAAGGAGACCCTGCTTCCATACCATGGAGCCAGTCTGTTACGTAAACTCCGTCCTGAGACATGAAGATGAAACTGCCAAATAACTGTAAAATCATTTTTCCATTTAATAAGCATATAGGAAGGTGCAGTGGCCAGTGAATGTCACTGTTACATATTATCAAAACCAGCCTTTCTAAATTAGAAAAATAGTGGAGCAGTCATGGGGCTTTAAAATGTTAGTGTGGCCTCTGCAGAAAGCTAGGAAATTAATGGGATTAATTCCCCAGGAATATTTCTGAATACAGAAAATGAAATTTGCTAATGCCTCAAGCCTGCTGAGAAACAGGGACAGGCTCCCTGGTCTGATCGACAGAGAGGACCTTGAATAACAGGCATCCACTCAGTCAGTTACTGAATACTACTGCATGCTGAATTCTAAACAGGATCCCAGAAACCAATTAAGGAGAACTTGCAACAAATGTGGTCTACTGGGGGAGCTGGATATATGAACAAATAATTTATAACTATGTGTTAAAGGCTGGTTTTTAAAATCTGTAGAGGTGCTAAATTGATCTTCATTTTATTGAAATGAAAATTGAAACCTTCATTTTATTTTATTACAATATTTAAAAATTGTTTCTAAAAGGCTGGGGATTTAGCTCAGTGGCACAAGTGCCTGCCTGGCATGCACAAGGTCATGAGTTTGATCCCCAGTGCCAAAAAAAAAAATTGTTTCTAAAAAATTGACACAAAATTTCATTACTTACAATCTCTAAATTCACAACAGCAAAGAGTTTTGTGCAGACGCTCATATTTTTATATGTAAATAACTGCTACTAGCATTGGGAAGAGGGGATTCACAATCAAATGCATCTCAAAGATTATTATGTAGAACTATTTAGTAGGTAAGCTTGAAAGAAAAAGTATTTGCTATGGTTACGGTTGTATTACCTACCATGCCCCAAACAGTCAACATACTGACGGAAAATAGTTCGTGGCCTACCACTAAGCCGCATTCCCAGCCCTCATACGGCTACTTTTCTTTAAAAGAAACAAACATTGCAGACGTGCGGACCAGAACTCAGGGCGGCCCTGGCCCTAGCTGGGGCTCCGCTGCGGGGAGCACCGCCCTCAGGCTGGGGAGAGAGCTTCCTAGTAAGAGGAACCTGGGGCGGGATGCACGGCCGGCCGGTTGGCAATGCTCAGGTGGCTCCGGTGCTGGCATTTTGCTTTCCTGCCCCTCCTTGCCCGGAGAAGGCCCTCAGATGCTGTTTGTGTCAGCCCAGCTCTGAGGCACCTAGTTCTGCTCTCTTATGAAGTAACAAAGCTATTCCTCTCGCTATTTAGTTTTGAATAACAGTTTTATTGCTATATAACTGACACACAGAAAACTGCACGACTCGAAAGGGTTCAGTTTAAGAGTTTTTTTTGTTACATTCCTTTGTTTTCCTTTCTCTCTGAACCGGAGCCGAGGTGCCTGGGCTGGCTCTGAACGTGCCGTGCTGCTTGCCTCGGGCTGTCCTGTGGCCAGGAGGACAGGTGCGCGCCCGTCTGCGTCTCTGATGAGCTCTCTTTATTTTTTAATTTAGTTGTCCTTAGGGCTGCAGTGTGCTAAATGTGCAGCGAGTCTGTCCAGCCGCGCACTCGGCGCTGGACGTGACCCCGCTGCCCTCACAGGCCCAGCCCCTGCTCCCCAGCCCGCTCCCACGGCCCACGCCACCTCCCGCCTCGGCTCAGCGTGCTTCCTGCCTGTGGCTCAGGCCTGTGGCCACCACACTGTCACTAGAGCAGCCACTTAGGTTCATTTCAGGTAGTGAATGAAATGAACGGCAGGAAACTAAGCCCACAGATCAGTACAGTGCGGTGATCCGGACAGGAGGACTGCTGCATAAAGCTCCTGCTACGTGGTGGACGCTCCTCTAAGTCATCTTACATGTATTTACTCATTAGTCTTCGAAAGAGTGTTTCTAGGTTCATTTTGCACATGACAGAATTAAGGCACAGGTGGTGGTATGGTTTCGATCTAAAATGTCCCCCAAATTCTCAGGTGTTTGGAAGGTGACCGGGTCAGCGGGATGCCGTCCTCCTGAGTGGATGCATTATCCCACGATGAGCTCATGGCAGACTTCCGGTTACAGGCTGGGCGTGGCCAGAAGTGGTGTGTGGCCTGGAACAGTGCGTCTGCCCCCCGCCCGCCCTCCCTGGTGACCCTGGTGTGAGCAGCTGTTCTCCACAGAGCCTTCCGGCCTCAGAGCCAGCCAGCTCCGGATGGCACCCTCTAAAGCTCATGAGCCAAAACAGACCTGTCCTTTGGGTCGCACCTGTCAGGTGTTCCATCTCAGCAACAAAGGAGGTGGCAGAGATAACTGTGTAACTTGCCCAGAGTTCACAGCTAGTAAAAATTACAGTCAAGAGTCTAACCTAAGGAGATAGACTCGGTAGCTTGCTGTGTTTCATTATCCCTATAATAACAAATTTGAAGGAGCGGTACTGTTTTCTTGATATCAGATGGGGAAATAAAAGCTTTAAAAGGTTAAGGAAACAATGTGAAAAGGAAATTAAGAAAGCAATTATATTTACCATAGCACCCAGAATACTCAGGAATAAATCTGAGGAGGTGAGAGATTTAGACACTGAACCATAACACATTGTTAATGATGAAGAAAGCGTTAGGTAAGCAGAAAGATAATCCATGTTCATGGATAGGAAACTTAATGTTGTTAGGATGGCAAAACTGCAGAGTATCTACAGATTCAATACAGTGCCTTTCAAATTCCAGCGTCTTCTTTCAAAAAAATAAAAAAGACAGTCTCCAGAGTCATGTGGACTCTCAGGAACCACCAGCTAGCCAAATGTGGTGGCTCATGCCCATAATCCCAGTTGTTGGGAGGCTGAAACAGGAGGCTTGCTGCATGTTTGAGGCCAGCCTGGGCTACCCAGTGAGCTCAAGGCCAGCCTGGAACTACATAGCGAGACTCTCTCAAGATACAAAAAAAAAAAAAAGATACACTGTCAAGGAGGGAGCTGCGAATTCCCATGGAGAAACCCTCACCATGTTGGAGACTGGGTTTCACGAGGACTTCAGGGTGTGGGGAAAGGACCCATGCAGCTGTCATCACTGTCTAAAAGTTGTATTTTCCTGGATTGTGTAGCAGAGCTTGCTGGACAGCTGTACTTCCAACAAAGCCACGCTGCTCTGGCCGCAGAGGGTCCTTGGCTTTGAACGAGATGACAAGGTGGTCTGTGCAGGTCTTTTAGCGTCAGTGGTCCAGGCTGGGAGGAGTGAATGGAGCTGGAATCAGGTCTGTTGCTGTCGTGCACTAGCCTGGGCAGGGCATCTTTAACCGCCACTCCTGCGTTACAGACTTTCATCCTTTTTGTTGCCAGTGGGCAGCTCCCACAGTATCCACACACAGAAGAGTGGAGTTGGACCTGGCCTGCTGCCTGCACTGTAAAAAGTAACCAGAACTAGATCAAAGATCTCAACTCAAGAGTTAAGACTGTAAACTCTTAAAACATGGGGGAAATCTTCAAAACATTGTACTGGACAGTGGGTTCGTGGATATGACCAGAAACCTAGGCAGAAAAAGAAAAATTAGATAAACTTCATCAAAATTTAACATCTTGTTACATCAGAGACTACTGTGAGAAAGTGAACAAACAACCAGTACATGGTGTTTGCCAATCATGTATATGATGAGGAATTGATATCCAGAAAAGCATGTTCATATATATCTTTCAGTTTACCTGAAACAATCCAGTGCTAAAATATTTCAGTAAACAGTTGTCTAAAGATATGCAAATGATCAATAAGCACATGAAGATACACTTGCCTTCATTAGTCATTTGCAAAATGCATATCCTAACCACAGTGAAATAATACTTCATTTCTAGTAGGATGAATAATGTCTCTATTAAGTGGTATTAAAATAACTGCCTCTTGTAGGTGGCAATAATAACAATTCTAGAAAGAACAGTGAGTATTGGAAAGATGTGGAGGGAGTGAAGTCTTAATGCAGTGCTAACAGGTCATCCACTATGGAAAAGAGTTTGGCAAGTCTTCAAAAAGTTAAACATGGAACCACAATACAAGCCACAAGTTTTGTCCCTAGGCACTGTATAAAAAGAACGGAAAACAATGGCTCAGTTAGATATTTGCATGTTCATATTCATAGCAGCATTGTTCATAGTAGCCAAAAGGTGGAAGCAACCAAAGTGTCCGTCAGCAGATGAGCAGAGAAACACAGTGTGGGATGTATGTACAGTGGGATATCAGTCTTAAACAGGTGAAATTCTGCTGTTATAGAACACAGCATGGACAGACCTAGATGACATTATGCTAAGTGAAATAAGCCAGCCATGGGAAATATTGTATGATTCCACTTACTCGAGGCACTGGAAGTAGGTTCATAGAAGCAGGAAGTGGGTCACGGGGTGGGGACAGATGTTTGATGTACAGCGTATGCTAGAGATGCAGGGATGCTGTGGGGCCGGTGGTGGTGATGTTAGAACAGCAGTCTGAATGTAGTTATGAAACTGAATTGTGCTTTTGCAAATGGGTAAAATAACCACTATGTTACATATATTACCATAAAAGCAGCTTCCGAAGAAAGGAGGCAGAGGAGCATTCCCACGCCACACCACTGCTAAGGAAGAGCTAGACTTCAGCCCAGGCCTGCTAGGGATGGATGGAGGTGGCCTGTGGCTCTGCAGGGTGCTAGGGGTGTCTCCTCTCAGGGAAGAGCACTGAGAACAGGAGAGGCCACGTTATCTAGAGCAACCTGTGCCATCTGTCCTAGGCCCTAAGTTTTTAAGTCTAAATATATCAGTTTCTTTTAGTAGTTAAAAGTTGGCTACTCAGGAAATGTACCACTGTTTAGAAACAAGTGGTTTTGTACAGTATTAAAGGATAACTTTTAATGATAAAGCTATTACTAACATACAATTAAAACCACCTGTCGAAGATATTAATAAATTATCAGTTAATGACCGAAGCAGTAAGACCGTATATCTGGTTCAGTGGAGAAACCAAAAACCAGACATATTTGTAGGTAATCAGCAGTGCTGAAATTAGTTTGGTAAGAGATGCAAAACCTGCTCCTTAGGAAAGGAGAAATCAGATCCAAACCTGTATTGGACAAAATCCTTTTTTATTGCTATAGCCAAGAAACATTTGTCTTGCTAAGAGTTATGTACCAGTTACAGATTGGAAAGGCCAAGGACAGACATGCAGTGAGACGCAGGCCCCAGACAGGCCTACCAGACGAGCTCTGTCTGTTCATTTCCAGGCCTTTTACAGTGACAGCAGTCACAGAGGGATGTGTCTGTAATACCAGTCATGTTGATTATTTTAAAAAACTCTCATATTCCCCGTCTTTCTTTCTGCCTTAAGACAGGGTCTCTGTTGCTCAGGCTGGGCTTGAATTCCTGGGTTTAAGGAATCTTCCTGCCTCAGCCTCTTGAGTAGCTGGGACTACAGGTGCCTGCCATTGCACTTGGCTCGGATAAGCCACACTTGAAATGTGAGCACCAGGCTGGGGATTTAGCTCAGTGGCTTAAGTGCCTGCCTTGCAAGCATGAGGTCATGAGTTCGATCCCCAGTACCAAAAAAAAAAGAAATGTGAGCACCACAGAGTGAGGCCATTCGTTCTCCCTAGGGCTGTTTCCTTGGGCATGAAACAGAAAATGGGTGGAGCTGACATTCAGGGAGTGAGGATGGAGCAGAAGGGTTTTAATGGGAAGCAGTTCTGTTCTTGTATATGGCTTGTAACCTTAATTTACTGTTTGAAGATGCTTACATTATTTCTCTTGCTTTGTTTGTTGGAGACAAATAGAGAATGCTTGTTAAGTATGTCAAAACAGGTCTTTGAGTTCCTGCCCCACTTTGAGAATTTTAGATATTGTAGTTCTGCCCTATACGTCTTCAATTTGTGGTTCTCCCTTAATCCCCTAAGCCTCAGAATCCAGTGTAGGCATCAAGGAGCCGTCTCCCAGGGCTCCAAACTGTCAGACGGAAACAGGGCCGGCAGCACGGCAGCACCGAGGTGGCCTCCACGGTCGTCCTGCTGGCTGCAGTTCACAGCCTCCCTGCACCTCTTCCCTCCCCTGCCCTCCTGCCCCAGCCGGTGGCAAGAACCTGCTTTCTTTCATGTCTAGAAGAAAGAGTACTGCTGTCTCCCCCGCCACCAGAAGCCATAGCGTTTGCACTCCTGGGAGGGAGCTTAAAAGTGGAGCACATGCTCCAGGCTGTGCCGGGCGGTGGGGCAAAGCGCAGCCGGACTTCCTGTGTCCTCGGAGACCTGAGGCTCAGCCTCAGGCTGGGGAGTTGCTGTAGGCACCGAGGTTTCCGTGTTCCCGTCCTCTCTGCGCACCGTTACTTGGTTGGATCATCTGCAGGCTGAATCAAGGGACAGGGGACTTTTTCTTAACAGTGCTGCTGGAATTTCCCGAGGCCTTGCACCCCACAGCCCCCCCTTCTTACTTCCCTTTCACCTTGCTTCCTGCGGTGGTTCAGTGGCTCTGGGGAAGTCCTGTTCTTGTGGCAAAGGAAAACCCATGCGTGGCAAGCAGGAGTCTCCCAGTGGCCACTGTTTTGGGAGAGACTGGTCCTTTCTGGTGGGGAGTCCAGGCTGTATCGAGGCCACTCCAGCTCCATGCATGCTCAGCCTTAGGGCAGGGGGTGGCCAAAGCCCGCTGGCCCTGCCCCCAGGGTCTGTCCAGGCCTCGGTCAGGATCCCTAGCTCACCTCCGACCAGCTGTAGGGGGCGTGTTCGGGTGGGTACCAAGGACGGCAGACCCACACAGAAGCCCGGGCCCACCTTCAGATCAGTTTGTTTAAGGGAAAAAGTAACTTAATCCAATTTAACGTTTCCATGTACTTTCTGTCCGCTACTTAGTAACACTTATTAAATGATACTTGATTACTTTTAAGAATATGCTTCTGAATCATTTGTAGAGAATTTAATAGATAGCGGTTATATTAAATAAATAGTGCTGTCTAGCATAGGACCAGGTCCTGAGTCTTGAGGTCTTTCGTCTTTCTTCTTACACACATGTGATTTATACCGTTGGTGCAGTTGCATGGGTGTGGTCAGGGCCCTGTCTGTGCTGGGCGCACTCGTCCGTGTTGGGAGAGCACTGTTTTCCTGTGACGAAGGGAAAGAGTAGGCACATGAGTGTAAGGTCTGTGTAGTACTGCTCCCTAAGGGAGCTGACAGTGTAACGCAGTACTCATTACTCAGTTCTCCCAGCACCTCCCAAGGCTGCTGTAACTATGCTGGTGACACTGAGAAAGCCAGATACAAAGAGGTTAACTTAGTTCAAGACCAGCCAGGCAGCCAGAGCCAGGATGGAGCTGGTTGGCGCTCAGGTAGGGCTAATCTTGCGGGTAACGCTTTGGGCCCTACCACTTCACCTGCACGTGTGCGTGTGTGTGTGTGCACGCGCGCGTGTCTGTATGCGTTTGACAGAGAGGGAGAATTGTGCTGTGTGGAATTGTATGCCCTCTGCTTTGCCTAGTTTAACCTTGATCAAAAGAAATTTCTCGTGTTATTCAGGACACCTGGAAAACAGTTTCAGTGACTGTAAGCTAAACACAGGTGGTGTGCGTGCCAGCGTGCTCAACCCTGTTCCTAATGCTGATTGTGTAGGGCCTCTGTAAGTAACTCCACACGTGAACGCATCTATTCTTGCTTGAGTCTCGAAGGATTGCAACAAAATAAAATTGAGTCTCAGATGATGTTAGGAATGCTCCTGCTGTATTGCCAGATTGCTTTACTGAAGGACTGAAACAGTTTATGTTTCCATAAGCAAAACTGTTTGAGAAGATATTTATATTTCCTTTTTTTTTTTTAAAGTTTTTATCAGTAGTAGGTGTTGAACTCAGGACCTTCACACTGAACTATATCTTTAGTCCTGTTTATTTTCAGACAGGATCTTACTTAGTCACTGCATTGCCAGGCTAATCTGAAACTTGAGGTACTCCTGCTTCAGCCTCCCAAAGGATTGGGATCACAGCCTTGTGCCACCAGGCGTGCCATATGTATATAATTTGTAGATAATATGTAATTTTTTGAGACAGGCTCTCACTGTGTAATCCAGACTAGCCTTTAACTCAGGCTGGCCTCAAACCCGCACTGATGCCCCTGCCTCAGCCTTCTGGTGCTGGCACTACAGGTGTGCACCCCATGCCCTGCTTCTTTGCCTCCTTTAACACTGCCCTGTGTCACCCCCTGTACTCCTTTGTTAGTCACCCTATTTTGGTAACTAGGAGACTAGCCTCCTCTCAGGCTGAGATTCCTCTGCGTCTGGTGGAGTAGCGGCCTTTACAGATGCGTGTTAGCCCCGGGCTGAGCAACACCACCCTTGCCCAAGAGAAGAGCGCATAAATGGGGCCCTTCCAGGAGGAAGGGCTAGCAAGGCAGGCCCAGGTGTCCTTTTCTCCCTGCCCGGAGGAGCGTGTGGTGCTGGGGCGCGCGGACTGCGGCCTCCTCGCGTGGCGACGCCGTGTCCCCGCCCCGCCCCGCCCCGCCGGGCGCTCCCTCCGAGGCGGCCCTGGCTCCCAGCTACTCGCTGGTACCGTTTCTCGGCTGCAGCTTTCGCTTCCCAGGCCTGTGTTTTAATGACAAAACATCCGGAAGCACAGCAGTTCTGAGTTTATTGGATTTCTTAAAACGCAGCTGCTGGGGCCAGGTTGCCATCTTCGGTACCACGAGGGCGCCCTGTGTCAGGGGCAGCGTCCCGCGCCCGCCCCGCGGTCTCCAAACCCGGATTCAGCGCTACCTGGGCGAGGGACTGGACGTCCGAGGCGCTGGTTATGTAACCGGATTGGCTGTGGCTGCCAGCGCGCTGCCCGGCGATGGTGAAGCGGGGGGTGGCGGGGTAACCAGATCTCGGAGCCGGGCTCCGCTCGGCTCCAGCAGCGTGGCGGCCCAGACGGCAGCGCTTCCTTGCAGTGTGTTAATTTTAATTAGCAATGACACCTGCCATCTCTTCTCTCCGTGCTCTCCGGGCAGCTCAACTGATCACTCTGGATCTCCGATATGGCTTGGGATTCCCTGCAGAGAGCCGCAGGCAGAAAATACCGCGTTTCCGCAAGTTACGGAGTAACCCAGCAGCTGATAGGTTTTGTGAAGTGAGGCGGTGCTATTTCTGCAGTTTAAAGGGTGAGGGTGAGCTTCTAGAATGTGGTTGCGTCAGACCCTGAAAGATCAAGTAACATCACAGGTAGGGGGAGGAGAACACACGAGACTCAGGCCTTAACACTTCCCATAAAACGTGTGACTCCACTGTTCAGTCTACGAAGAGCTTTCCTAAGGCTCACGGACAGCCCTGCAGAGATGGCAGTGAAGTCTCATGCACTGCAGAGCAAAATGCGTTCTTCTAAGCGGCCATTCGGCGGCAGAAGTGTGAAAGGCTGTTTCACGAGTGCTCACTTCTGCTTGGGTCTTGAGTCCAGGAAAGCTAGGCAGAGCCAACTTGGAGCCCTGCACCCTCTGGGCTCACCCGCCTCATGTCTATGTCTCCAGTAGCGCTGGCATGGAAAACCAGAGTTTGCCACTGTGAAATGTACTCAGGAATCACTTTTGGAAGGAAAGGAGTTAGTGAAGTCAGATTCTTTTAACCTCGTGAGATACAAGAATGAACGAGAGAAAAAGAAAAAAAAAGGATAAAAGAATCATAGAAAAACCCAGATGAATTATGTAGGTATGGTATTATGGTAGACAGCTGTCACTTATTAACACGTGCAGTCGGCACTCTCAGAAGGGAGCGTGTAAAGAAGGTACCAAAGGAAAGATTTCGAAGTCCGTCACGAGACGGGACAAAAAGAAGGGTGGCCATAGGGTGGAATAGAGCCCAGGGTTTCCACGTTTCAAGCCTCTGCTCTTCTTCCAGGGTTCTGACCACATGTTTCGCACTGTTCTTCTCTGAGCTGCGAAGGGTAGAGAAGGGGTCTGTAGGGTGCCGGGGTGCTGCTCCCTGTGTCTAGGCCCAAACCACAAGGAGCAAAACGGGACACCAGTGACAGCCGCCACATGGGAAGAGCAGCCGCCCACACGGCACCTCACTCCCTGCGGCGCTGCAGCAAGGCTGCGGTGCTAGCAGACGCGGCGGAGCTAAGGGTCGGCTTCCAGAAGGGCACTGCTAGTTCGGGGGCTTCACCTGGGCCAGCAGGGTCGCTCCTGGCAGCAGGCGGTCACCCCGCCCGTGCCTGCCCGCTCACGCCAGGTGATCAGCTGCACTTCCCTCTTGTGGTGCTGGAAGCACAGGGCGGTTGCTGGCGACCTGGGGCACAGGCCCTCCCCTGGGTGGGAAAGAGATGTCTGTGCGCTTCGCCAAGTGCGTAAGAGGAACTGAACGGGTGCCCCTCTGCTCTTACTAACCACCACAAAGCTTCTAGCACTTCTGACTATAGTTCGTTCTTTCTTAGGTTGCAGAGAGCACATACTAGAAGATACCAAGCCCGAGTCTATCAATGATGCTACCGACTTGGCTCTGCCACCCGAGATGCCAATCGTGATTGACTCTCACGCGTTGAAAGACATCCTGGGACCCCCGATGTATGAAATGGAGGTGATCACTGTCGCTTCTCTGTCCGGTGCTCCGGTGTTTCCTGTGGCTGCCGTGTAGCTGGAGGGAAATAGACCTGGGTGTTTGCAGGGGCTGTTTTTTCCTAAGATTGGAAACTTGCCTTTTGTGTGATGTTACGGGGTTCAGCGACCCTGGCTGTGTCTCCTTATGGAAACCCACCTCTTCCTATGCTGACATCCAGCACCTGGAGGTGTTTGTTCCTGTTCTGGCTTTCGGGGGAGGGTGGGCCAGGTGTGACTGCACTGTCCAGGCTGGCCTCAGCCTCCTGAGTGGCCTGTGCTGCTGACTGGCCTCCGGCTTCTCTTCAGGACAGTGTCTCCAGCCAGGAGGCCGAGGCAGGCTCACAGCTTGGAGCCCAGCCCTGGCAATTGAGTGGTTTAGCAGATTCTGTCTCAAAAGAAACTGAGGATGTAGCTAAGTGCAAAGGCCCTGGGTTTAATTCCCAAATCCACCCCACACATACACAAAAAGGATTTGTTCGTGCTCTTGGGGATTGGGAAGAGGTGGGGAATCACCCCAGCACAAAGCATCTGAAAATGTGGGTGCAGCCCCTGCTTGGGACCTGAGAGCTGTCCCAGGGCACCCACCCGCCCGTGCACAGTCCCTTCGGCTTCAGCTGCCTGTGTGCTCTCCTGAGCCTGGGGCTGAGCTGAGGCCTGGGTGGAAGTGGGTTTAGAGCCCGCCGGTGAGGGCGTCCGAGATGCTCCGTGGTGTGCACAGATGAGCATTCGTGGGTCAGTTACCAGAAACGCTTCTCATTGTGCTACTGCGTTTAGCTGCACTGTCACCTTCTCGTCAGTTTAAGGTAAAAAGATGTGTGGAAAATTAATCTGATAAATTATGCATCAGATAATATCTCCATCTGACATTCAAAAGCATTACCAGTGGTTTGTACAGCTAGAGAGAAGAAATCCTAGCGCCTCCAAACTCACCTTGCTCATCTGTTTAAACTCTGAGCAGGTCGTGAAAGCTAATGAGTTTTTTATAGTGTTCCACGTTGCAAGAATTTTTTTAAATAACTTACTTACTCTTGATAGTAAATCTGAGCCTTAGCAACAGAATCAGAAGTACAACTTGGGTTGTTTGGATTCTTATAGTACCATGGATTTGTACCTTGAAGTGTTGGAAATACTTGAACAAAAGTGTGATTGAATAAGGACCAGGACCTACCTACCTTGTTCTGAGAGACTCCAATTCCGTGAGTTAGGGCGCATATGGGGTCTGACCCCTCTTTCTCTAGGTCTTTTAGAAAATGCGCGTTCCATCCGTTCTTTGCAAATCTAAACCAGAGCCACAAGGAAAATCGAAGCTGGAAAGCGGCTTGTGTGGCGGACCCTCTTCTCCGGCCTTTGCTGCTGATACGAGATCCGGAAGCATCAGCGACGTTCCTGGAGCTTTGGCCGAGACAGAACCAGAAGAACGGAAATGGGAAATCTTATAAACACTGCCTAACCGTTCTCTTCAGTGTTGCTGGAGAAGAGAAACTGATTTTATTTCCCTTGCAGCAGTCATGGCTGTTACGTGTGACTTGTCCCAGTGCAAACCGAAAGAGACTTAACAACCGTTTTGCCATTTAGAAACGAAATCTTAGAGCCGAGGTCTGGCGCCTCAGCCCGTTCATCCTTTTTACCCTGCAGACCGGGGTTTCTGTCTCTGTCTGTAGTATTCTAATGACCACCAGCCCCAAAGGATGACCTGCACTCGACCTTAACTTCTACATCTATAAAATTAAGATTTTTGGAACACTTTTTTATTACCCAAGTGGGCTATTGTCTCAGTGCCTAGGAGCCTTCCATTTTATACACAAGGGAGAAATCTTAGACTAATAAATTATGCAAATCCACATAAATTACAACCAATAGGATTAGTATTCAAACGCAGATACGGAGGCTCCAGCTGCAGTATTCTTTCCACTCCTCCCCATCACCCTGTCAGACCAAGACAGTTCTTGCTCTTTCTTTCTGGGGGCGGGGGCAGGAATCGAATTCATGGTCTCACGCTTGCCAGGCAGGTGCTGTGCTGCTGAGCTGCATCCCCACCTGTGCTCTTTCTTGCCACGAGACAGTGGCAGTGGCGTGTGGCAAGTTTTGTTTTTGTTTAAATGGGGCCCCCCTGAGATCTTCATTTACAATATATCCATTTCTCTTTTTCTTCCTTTCCTTTTTGTTGCTACTGGGACTTGAACCCGGATCCTGGTGCATGCTAGGCATGCACTCTACATTGAGCTACTCCCCCAGGCCTTTCTGTTTTGAGACAGGAAATTGATAAGTCCCGAGGCTGACCTGGAGCATGCAGTCTTCCTGCCTCACCCTCGAGGTGGCCCGAGGTGCGTCCCGCACCACGGTGGCCAGCTGCAGTGTATTCACAGAGCACCCGATGGTTTCTGTGATCCTAATTTGTATCCACACTTAATAACTCGTTATTGTTAGGCTACCCTTCATTGTTCTTTACTTTCCTTGAAGACACAGCTACAGAAATGTGTCCACACCAGAAACCGTCACTCCCTAGTGAGCCTGGAACGGCGGCGGGAAGGCCTCCTTCAGTAACGAGCCACGTGCCATAGGATGCCCTCGGCAGCCTGGAAAGTAGGTTCAAGAACAGTCTAGATTTCAAATTTAGGGACAGTAAAATAGGCTCCTTTCAAATACCATGAGGTTTCCCACAGAAACAGGATCACTTAAACCCACTTCAAAAATTAATTGAATAAAAGGCCTCCCCATGTCTTTAAATCAATAAGTAACAGAAGAGCAGAGCAGCCCGTGCGGCCCAGCCTAGCCGATGAAGCTCAGGGCAGGCCAGCCCGGTCTCGGAGGGGCCTGCTGACCACAGGCATGGACCACGCGCCCCTGCCCCACTGTGCCTTCTCCAGCGGGGAGCCGTAGCCCAGCTTCCCTACCTGCTGGAGTGCATGCAGAGAGGAGGTCAGCAAAGAGAATCAGGCCGAGGGGGTTTGTGTTAGGGTCCCCAAAGTGACAAGGCACACTCTGCCTGGCTGGGGACAGGACTCTGCCATTTGGGGACTGCAGACTCCATTCCTGGTTACTGAGTCCCCACCATGGGCTAAAACTTCAGTGCTGGCGTCTGACGATGGTGGATGAACATCCTTATCCTGAGGTCACTGCCCTCAAAAAGTGATACGAGGAAGAGGACAGACCTGCAGAATCTGAAAGCACCCTGGACAGAATGCAAGGGCGGGTTGCAGGATTCTAGCCGCATGGTTCCTTTCCAAGCCAATAAAGTCAGCTGCTAACGAGGGGCAGTGAGGAAACGGAAAAGAAGAAGTGGGCGAAGAAGCATGCGGACAAGAATGCTTCACTGAACACCCCTGGGAATCACAGCAGGAGGTTGCGTTTCTACCCCAGTGCAGCCTCCCTGCTGCGGGCTCACCCGGAAGACTGCCTGCTGCCGCCCACCCAGCTGGGCCCAGCCATCTGCCCGCGGGACCACCGCTGTGCCGGGAGGGCCCTGCTGGAGGGCTTAGCAGCAGGAGAGCCGGCCAGGTGGCCGTGGGTGCCGCTCTCAGGACCTCTGGGCAGATCCCAGCACTGGCTGTGCAGGAGGCAGGTCTGCCTCGCCTTTCTCAGCGCTCCCAAAACACTTCCACAACTAGAAAAAATACTCACTGAACTCTGGGCTTCCATCTCAACACAAAGACTTCAAAGAGGTCAGGCAGGTAGCTACCTCGATAACAACCCGGCAGGACAAAGGACAGCGCTGTGCGAGCTATGAAGGAAGCAGGTAGTGTGCAGACATCACAGCAGAGCAGCCCTACGCACGGCACTGCATGTGGCAGCTGGGGCTTCACATGGAGCCTGGCACCCTGCGTGTCCCTGGGAGGAAGGTGCCATTCCTCACAGCCTGCCAGTCTTCTATTCTGATGCCTCCTGGCCCTGTGCGGCCCGGTGGACTCCTGCTCAGAAATATTTAAGACTCTAGCCAGGCGAGGTGGCACATGCCTATGATCCCAGCACTCAGGACACTGAGGCAGGAGGATCACTACGAGTTTGAGGCCAGCCTGCACCGCACAGGGAGATCCTGCCTCCAAAGGAAGAAAAAAAGCCCCTTCTCTCACACCCACACGCCATTCCAGAAGTCCCACTGGTCAGAGGGAAGAGAGGGGCACCCCGGCCCTCTCCTCAGATCGCCCCACACACGATGACAGCGCAAGGAAGACTGGTATAAGTTAGGTGGCCCGTTCTGTGGCCCATCCTAGACTCTTTTTTTGTAGGTACCATAAATCTGGTTATTATTAAACATCTTAGTTTAGAATCACCTTTACATTCCTAGACAAAGAGATGATACAGATAAAGAGCAATTGTAAAACGCAGAGCCCCAAGTGTTAGCATATTCTTGGTCTAAAAGTAGCCAAAAGATCACTAGTAACTCCAATCCACGAAGCCATCTGCCCACCTGGGACCACGCCTCGCATAAAGAACCTGGAAAGTGCTTCATTCCAGGGACAAGGGCGGGGAGAAAGGGGCCAGGTTCCCAAACAGTACCAGAGGAAGCCTCACGTGACAGGCAGTGGCCAGGCCCACTCTGCGTATCTGGTGCCCTCTGAGCATGTTCAGGATGGCTTTAGGGTACACTGAGAGCCCCGTTCCAGCCTTACCTGGGTTTTTCTTTGAACAGTTGAAGAGTTTCCTCCATGTGCATACTCACCTTACTACGGTACTAGTGGTACACTGAGATGGTCCCTTTGGGGGGGGGGGGCATGCTGAGTAAGCGTCAAGCCCTGGTCTGTAGCCAGTGACTCCGCAGCAAGTCGTGGACTGCAGGCTGAGGGACGCACTAGCGGGGAGACGCTGTCCCGGCACGATGGCCTGGAGTCGCGTGTCAGGGAAGGCGGTGACCCTGGGCCTGTCCTGTGGAAAGGAACGCTGGCATGGCGCCAAAGTGCCTCTGCTCCGTCCTGAGGGAGACGCGGGTGCGGGTGTTGACTGCAGTGCTTCCGGGAGAACACTCCCTTGGAAACTGACTTCCTAGGAAGCTCCTGCCAGCCCTCTGCAAGGTGCTGGGCTTGGTGGCAACTTTGTGTTATGGCTGTCTCCGTGTCCCCCCAAAGCCTCACGTGGTCGTAGGTGGGGCTTTTCAGGAGTGGCTGAATCTACAGTGGGTGAGGCTGGGATCAAGGGTGTGTGCTTATAAATTAGTCTACAGATTGGTTTGGCATAGTTCTGGGTGAGACTAAGAGTGCCCCACCCAGGGTGAATGCGGCCTGCCCTGAGGGCCGGAACACAGGGGACCCATAGAGGCCCTGCTGGTCACTTGCTCGCTGCCTTCTGCCTGCCCTGCTTTGCCATGAACTGACTCTCCTCTGCAACGCCCCTCTGCCATGCCGCCGGCCAGCTGTGCACTGAAACCTCTGCCAACTTTGAGTCAGATAAACCTTCCCTCCCGTAACACCGGTGTCGGGAACTTTGTCTCGGCTACGAGAAGAGTAAGACGCTTCTGTCCTCCTGCCTGTGTCTGGAGATGTCGGGTCAGTCCGGCCTCCAGGCTAACAGGAGCGTGCTTCCTGCCAAGGCCTGGTGGTGATCATGAGCCCGTGCCTGGGTTTGGCCTGTGTCACCTGCCTTCCCCCTTCCCGGCCGCCTCGAACACGGAGAGGTGGAAGCCGCCTGCTCCCGGGGCGGCTGGGAAGCGAGGGTCGCGCTTCTGCCTCTGCAGCTCTTCTGTGCGTACTGTTTGGACAGACAGGTTTTGAGGGGTCAGCTGTGAGAGAGAGTGTCCTGGTTACAGCTAACAGAGCTGCACCGAGTGGCTCTGTGTAACACTGAACCTGAGTTAGTGTGCTGAAGGTAATCCTTTCAGATCCGCACCGCTGGCCCTAGGAGGGAGCCCTGCCAGATCCCCGAGTGCACCGGAAGTTGTTTGGGAACAGCAAACTGGTTTTACAGAACAGGGCCAACACCGTGGCTGTTTTATGAACAGTGTGTCTGTGCTTGCCTTCAGTAGTAATGATCCTCCCTTTGGTCTTTTGTGTCTTCCTCCTTGAGTAAATTTAGGACAGGGCAAGTGAGGGCCTCCGTGGCACTGGCCTGTCCTGGGGCCGTAACCATAATCAGAAACCTAGAGGAGGCTGGAAAACGTGCCTGTGGCTTCCCCGTGTCATCCGTGGATGGCACACGCTCTCAGAGTGAGCTGTAAAGTCACTACCGTTGCCCTCTAAGCCCGCTGAAGAGGCACAGAGCTCAGCAGCAGCGCTCTCAGCACAAGGCCCGGCCGGCCCTGCCGGTCGGCACCGGGGCCGGGTTAGTCCTGCCATGGCACGCTGAGCCAGTACCTGGCACATGGCGGCTCCATGGGGAGGGACGTCAGAAGCGCAGAGGATGCAGCACACGGGGACTTCGCTGTCCTCGTTATTTGGGGTTTTGTAACTTGGCTGCTTTCTGCGATCCAGGTCAGTCACACGGGCTCAGAGCCACAGGGGAGGAAACTAGGCCACGGCCCAGGGGTAGTTTGCAGTTTCTCTGCAGCAGTGACACAGCAGCCGAGGTGGGTGTTTGCGAAGCCAAGGTGAGGACTTTGGGATCCTCTGGAGCTGACAGTGCTCACGTGGGCGGTAAGAAGAGGCTGGCTGCTTCCTGGAGTGAGTTCCTGATTATCTGCGAGGCCTTTGGGTTCTGGCCATGTGTAAACATGCAGCCTAGTAAAGGTAAATAAATGAAGCCACTAGGTTCCTTGAAAGTTAGGGCACAAGTAACTAGACCTGGCTCTGAAAAATCAGGTTACATGTTTTCAGGTAAAATTGCTTCTGATAAGTGTCAGAGGGGAAGTTTAGGTATTTCTTCAGGCGCAAGGCAGGCGGTGGAGAGTTCCGCCTTAGGTCTCCCGTGGAAATAGGAGAGCAGGATGACTTCAGTTAGCTTGAAGCTAATCAGCACGCCCACCCGAGCCTGCCTCTCCTCTCGCATGCAGGTCTCCGAGCGTCTCAGCCAGCCAGGAGTGGCCATAGGCTTGGCGTGGACTCCGCTGGGTGGGAAGATCATGTTCGTGGAGGCAAGTCGGATGGACGGCGACGGTCAGCTCACCCTGACGGGCCAGCTGGGGGACGTCATGAAGGAGTCGGCCCACCTGGCCATCAGCTGGCTGCGCAGCAACGCCAAGAGGTTCCACCTGACCAACGGTGCGGGCGGGCCGGGCGCCAGGGCTGGGCTCGTGACCCTGGGCGGCTCGGTCCTGTGGTGCGGGTCACCTCACTCCCGAGGCAGAGCAGACCTCTGCCCACAGCCCCCGAGGGGGCCGCACCCATTTAGGCCCACTTGGCTTAGTGCCTGAACTGGAAAGTAACTGTAAAAGTTCGCATTTGTGAGCCTGGAGCAAGTCTGCTCTTCCAGGCACTTGCTCTCATTGTACCACCCGTGAATATTCTGAGGAATTAATTTACCCAAAACACGCATTTTTGTCTGATTTTTGTTAGAAGGAAAAAGAACTAGGCTCAGTGTTTCTACATTAAATTCGTTGTTTTCTTTTTAAAGCTTTTGGAAGTTTCGATCTCCTTGACAACACAGACATCCATCTGCATTTCCCAGCTGGAGCCGTCACGAAGGACGGACCATCTGCGGGCGTTACCATAGTGACCTGCCTGGCCTCGCTGTTCAGTGGGCGGCTGGTGCGCTCCGACGTCGCCATGACTGGGGAGATCACGCTGCGGGGCCTCGTTCTCCCAGTGAGTGTGGCGGGGCCTACGGATGTGGCTTTAAACCTTGTATTTACACTATCTTTAAATTTACACTGATAGTGGTTTGCCCCTTTAAAAACCTGGGTTTTAAACATATATTTTTATACCTTATTCTTAAAACTTTTGACCAAATAAAAGGAAACCAGACCATTTTCCCTTGGCTTCTCATCTAAAAAGACTTGCTACAGGAAAAAATACTAGTGCAGTTACCAGAAATATCAGGATTTGCCGTGAAAACACGCAGTCTGCTTTACCAGAGGTGTCTAAAACAGGGCGGTTGTTTTCAGCTTTAAGTCCAATTCTCACCTTTCGAAGTCCCTCTGAACTTCTGTCCTCCCCTAGAAATCTCAGCATACTGCAGTGGACAGGGACACAGGACGTCAGCTCGTGTAGCACGGAGTCTGCACTGAAGATTCGCAGCACCGAGGTGTTAACTGTTGAAAAAGCTGTGTGCATGTCGGGTTGTGGGGTGCAGGCCATATCCAAGAACACCTCTAAAGACTGATAAAATGCTCAGAACTTTAGTATTCTGGGTTTTAAGTGATGGTTCCCAGTTCCTGTCTACAACAGAAGGTTGGCAGCTTCATAGGGAAAGAAGTGTCCTTTGCTCTGTGAAAGTCCTTACGTTATAAAGTAGTGAAAACTCATAGAACCACCAATTATGATCACTAAATGTATGCTCTCAGTTCCTAGTTTTTAAAATTCAACCATAAATTCAAATATGTGTTCTGATGTGTTTGTAGATCTGTGTTAAGACTGCTTCACCTCTTCCCTGTATTTCACGTCACAGTAGGAGTCCTTGTTAGCTGTGCTCCCAGAAGGGACTGAGGGGTGCTCTGTTGGCTGTAAACCCCGCTCCTGGCCTGCTGCAGGCACAGCAAGGAGCTGTCAGTTCTCACACAGCAGCACCTCGGTTCATGAACTCTTCTACGCGCAAACAGTTCGGCGCGCGGACAGAGCCTTCAGCAGAAGTTTGCTTCATTCACAGACTGCGCGGGGCGATGGAGAGAATCTCCAATCTCCCTTGCGTAAGTGCAACCGTGCCCATCAACCCCAAATCTGGAGCACGTTACATTCATGAGCCGAGGTTCCGCTGTATGCAAAAGCACACAGGCTCATCAGCTGACGGTCACTGGTTTCTGGGCAGGAGGGAGACTCGCTGCAGGTCTCACAGAGCAGGCGGCTCTCCTGCTTGGTCTTCTCCTCAGGACAAACAGCGGCCTGTGGGAAGGCCTCCCGGCCCTGCAGAGGCCAGAGCAGCAGCTATGAGTTAGCGGCAGTTTGTGGCTTCGTTTGTTTTGCAGTAATGAGGGCTGAACCCAGGTCCTTCACGCTGAGCTACAGCCTTAGCCCCTTTTTTGGTTTTTACTGAGTAAGGCAGGGCCTCAGAGTCACTTCAGTTGCACAGGCTGGGCTCAAAGTTGCGATCTTCCTGCCTCAGCCTCCCATAGTGCTGGCCTCATAAGCATGTGCTAGCATGCCTCAGTTTTAAATCACTACTAAGCATATGAAAGAAAGCTGTGGCCTTTAAAAGAAAAAACTGGTACGGCTGAAGAAAACAGTTGAAGAATAAACAGAGCTTTGGATTTAAAAGTGTGGTGGTAGAATTGGTTAAAGTACTCATAAAAATCTTAACAGTAAAAACAATTAGCCGGCCATGGTGGTGCACTCCTCTAATCCCAGCACTCAGGAGGCTGAGGCAAGAGGATCTTTACAAGTTCAGACCAACCTGGGCTACAAAGTGAGCCCAAGGCCAGCCTGAACTGTATAGCAAGACCCCGCCTCAAAAAGATTTAAAAAAAAAAACAGATCCAGCATCAGAGAGAACAGGAAAATGAATACAATAAGTTATCAATGAAACAATGGAAGTTCCTAGAATTGAAGATATTTTTGGGTTAAAAGAATTTACATGAATCAGGCCTTTCAGATCCCCAAGGATCTTAGTTACTTTCTCATTGCTGGGGCAAAATACCTAATATCCACAAATTAAAGGAGGCTCGGTTTATTTCAGCCTGCAGTTTGTAGAGGGCTCAGCCCCTGAGGCTGGGCAGCGTGGCAGAGAAAGGTGCGGTTGGGCAGGGCGGGCAGGAAGCCATCGGCAAGGAGGGCGTGGCGGACGCTCTGAGCCGATCGGGCTGCTGCAGGGCTGCAGGTTCCGGGTGCTTGGCTGAGACCTGCATTTGTTCTTGGTCACCCCGAACGGTGGTGATTTTTCTCCAAGTTTCTATGGCTCGAACCTTGCGGAACTGCTCACCTGCCTCTGGTGTAGGGGCTCTCCTTTACCCCCACGCTGGCACCCGCGTTGCAGTCACGGGAAAGCAGACGGGCTGGAGGATGCGCCGCAGGGGCCTCCTACAGGCACCAGGCAAGCGACCCCAGACAGGCACGAGGTCCCCACCACAGGCGCTCATGGGCCCACCTCGGGCCCTGCCGGCTCGCAGACACCTCAGAGCAGGACTCTGGGTGTCGGTGACGGCCACCATAGGAGCCCGGATATCCTGAGGTGAACCCTCTTCCCAAGGGATGTTTCGTGTGTGTGTATGCACATCATATAATGTTTAAAACACGTTAAACCTATTTTATTTCATTTATCTCTTATTTTAAACAGAACAATAAGAAATAACAATAAAACAGTTTCAAAGCAGGCTACTAGGAAAGTAACAGTACTGTGTATTGTTATATTCACAGTAGTTGTTCAGAGTACAATATATAGGCTGAAACATTGTCCAGAAAATTACACACAAAACTTTCCCCACAGTGAGCAGAGAGAAACCAGCTGCGTAACTATCTTAACTATCTTGTGTTTTTTTCCTTTTCCCTTCCTTTGCCTCTTTCTGCCTTCACAGTTTTTTTCTTTTGAACAGTTTCTTCCCTATTCACAATATCTGTTGTACATTTTGAATCTTGTTTATTCTTTCAGAGTCTCACAGTGACGAGAACAGTGAGACGATACAGCATTTACACCTGTAGTTCTGGTTTATTTCACTTATGAGTATGGTCTCAAGTTGTATCCATTTACCTATAAAAGTCTCCAGATTATCTTTCTTGATGGCTGAGTAGAGCTCCATTGTATTAAAAAGAAAAAAACCACATCTTTTTTATCTGTTCCTCTGTTGATGATGGGCATTTGGGTTGTTTCCAAGATTTAGCTGTTACACATTGTGCCACTAGAAACGTAGGCACACATACATGACTGTGCTATGATGGTTCAAATTCTTGGAAGATACCTCGAAGAGCAATAGCTGGGCCAAATGGAACCTCCAATCCTAGTCTTTTGAGGAATCGCCACACAGATTTCCACAGTGGTTGCACCGTCTGCATTCCCACCACAGTGGAGAAAGGTTCCTTTTTCCCCACAGCCCCTCCAGCGTTTGTTATTGGTTGATACCTTAATGATAGCTATTCTTTCTGGAGTGAGATGGAATCGCAGTGTTGTTTTAATTTGTACCTCTCGAATGACCAGTGATGTTGAACATTTTTCCTATATTTATTTGCTGTTTGTATTTCTGCATCTGAGAAGTGCATATTCATCTCAGATGCCCAGTTTTGGATTAGGTCTTTAAATTGGAGGGAGTCTCATCTTTTTCAATTCTTTATGTTTTGGACATGAGTCCTTTGAAGGACAGTTGGCTATAATTTTTTCCTACTCTGGATTTTCTTTTCACCCTGTTGATTTCTTTTGATGCGCAAGTCTTCGAACAAGATGAGTTCCCATTTGTTGATTGAGTGTTGTCCTCACGCAGCCTGGGTTTTATTCATGAACTCTCTACTTACCCCTATGTCTAAGGATTTCTGCTTACTTTCTCTTCCACTGGAGGTACTGTTTCTGTTTTAATATTTAGATCTTTGATCCATTTTGACTTTAGTATTTGGTGAAAGATATGGTTGCATTTTAATCTCCGGCACGTGGAGAGCCAGCTTTGCCAGCACCACTTACTAAAGAGGCTGGCCTTCTTCCAGGGAACATGTTTGACCCCTTTGTCAAAGACTAAGTGCCTGAGTGTGTCTGGAGTTGTTTCTGCATCTTTAGTGTGTTCCACTGATCCTCAGGTCTGTTTTTTGTTTTGGGGGGTTTGTTGGTTTGTTGCCAGTACCATGCTGATTTTATCACAGTAGGTCTACACAATCCCAAGTCAGCATTTCGATGTCTCCTACCTTGCGGTTGCTGCCCAGGGCCGCCTTTGCTCTCCGAGGCCTCTTCTCTCCCAGATGAATTTTAGGAGTGTTTTCTCTCGTTCTGTGAGGTATGCTATTGGCATTTTGATTGTGGTTACAGTAAATCTGTGTGACAGCTTTGGGAGAGTGGCCATTTTCACTACATTGGTTCTCCCTATCCATGAGCAAAGGACCTCTCTCCACTCTCTGACATCCTCTTCAATATCGTTTTCAGAGTACTGTAATTTTTAATGTGTAGATCTTTTGCATCCTTTGTTAGATTGGTTCCTAAGTATGTCATTTGTTTGAATGGTGTTGTGAAGGGTGTTGGTTCCCTGGTTTCTGTCTCTCTCTGAGTTTGTTTGTGTGCAGGAATGCCGTTGATGTTTGAGTACTGAGTTTGTATCCAGCTACACTGCTGACCTTGGTTATTAGATCTGTAAGTCTTGGTGGAGCTTTTGGGCTCTTCTATAGAGAGTATCTTGTCATCTGCAGCCATCATTTCTTTTGGTGGAAACTCTAAATTCTCTCTGGGAATAGTATTTATGGTCAAAATAATGTAACTTTTTTCCAACCTAAAGACAGGATTGCTGTGATTAAAGAATGTGTTAGCCTAAACAATAAAAAATCATCGACAGGAGAGTTGCCTGTGCTTATCAGACGTTGGGATTTTCTCCTCCCCTGTTAAAAGTCAGCCACTTTACGCATTCTCGGGTGGCTGTGTTGTAACTTCTCAATGGCTGCAGCCCCACGGCTGAGGGCGGCCCTAACCCCTGCGCCTTCTCTCCCTCCAGGTGGGTGGGATCAAAGACAAAGTGCTGGCTGCGCACAGGGCAGGGCTGAAGCAGATCGTCATCCCTCAGAGGAACGAGAAGGACCTGGAAGAGATCCCCAGCAACGTGCGGCAGGACCTACGCTTCGTCACGGTGAGCTGCCTGGACGAGGTTCTCAACGCAGCCTTCGACGGCGGCTTCTCGGCCAAGGCCCGGCCCGGCCTTGTGAACAGCAAGCTGTAGGCCCGGCCTCGCCCGCTGGGTTTTCAGGTGCCAGGCGCTGACCAGGTGGGTTCTGTCCCCACCACTAGAAGCCGCAAGTGCAGTAAGGACCCTTACTCAAGCAGTGGCTGGCGGTTAGTACAGAAAATTTGAGAGTTCATTTAATAAATTGATGCCAAGAGAACTCCTCTCCCGTGGAATCATTAGCGTCCTTGGGGCTGTCCGTGTGTCCCAGGCACAGAAGCTTCTGGAGCACCTGTGGGCCTGGAGGGCTGTGCTGCCTCAAGGGCTGCAGGCCAGACCAGGCCTGGGGAGGAAGCAGGCTGCGGGGCTGGCTCCCAAGGCAGCTTTGTCACCTGCGGAGCTGGGGGACAGAGCTGCAGGGCACTCTGCTGGGCTGTTGGAAGGGGAAGTTGGCAAACGCGGAATGGAGCTGCTGCCCTGGGGGAGTACAGCGCGGAAGGGACCCTCGTCTCTGAGTGAGGAGCCCAGGCCCCAGGACGCAGCCTGCCCCTCCCACCCCCGCTGTCCCCAAGGCACCTCCTACTCTGGCACTCCGTGAACTTTCTGCGTCTCCGTTTCCTAACTGGGGAAGTCGGCACCACAGTCAGTGGTCATGAGGATTAAGCCAGGACACAGTGTAAAATAACATCAAGCAATGGGTTTTACCCCAGCCAAGAGTGGGCCCTAGAGTCAGTCTGTGCAGTGCAGCACGCAGGGCGGGCAGGGTGCCAAGGCGGAGCGGTTCAGGCCTGGCAGGAAAGTGCTGAACGTGCTTGCGGGGCAAGTCCAGGCGGAGGACGCTCCGGACAGTGGGAAGGGACATCAGGACATCTGAAGCGCCCCCGTCTCCTCCCAGCTGTTAGGATCTTACTATGTCTGTTCAGCCACCTTGCACGGAGTGAAGGACAGAGACTAGGGCTGCTAACCGCCCTCGGCGAGCAGAAGGGCAATCTGCACCCCACTGGCCCTGCCTTGCTCCACACAGCAGGGTGGTCACAACATTTTGTTTCTGTTTTTTGAGACAGGGTCTTGCCAGGTAGTTCAGGCTGGCCTTAAACTCACCGAGTAGCCCAGGCTGGCCTCAAACTTGCAGCAGTCCTCCTGCCTCAGCCTCCCAAGAGCTGGGATAACAGGCATGCGCCCAGCTACAAAGTTTTTTTTAATTTGGGCCTCTCTGTGTTCTTTCCCTGGTCCTGACTGTGCCACTTTCGCTTGTCTGGACGCAGCACCAAGGTGTCCTCCGCACCGCACCGTTGCTGTGAGCGCCTCACCTTTTTGCAAGAACCTACCTGAGCCAACACTGCGGTCCCCTCGCGGTGCCTGGCAGCAGCCCGCCCTTCACTTGGGGACGGTGCTTTCGGTCTGTGGGGAAGGAGGATATTTGTCTAAGTTCGAGCTCTTGATTTTTCACCTCTTTAACTGGGCAAAAGGACAGAAACAGGCCACGTGTGCGTGTCTCAGCACACATCCTGGGGCATCGGTGACGTTCACGCCGCTGCCACTGCCACATCTGACCCACCCCAGTCTCAGCGCCCTCTGCACCCACCAGGAGGAGGACTCCCCATCCCTCGCCCGGGCTCTGGCCACTGTCCCACCCCCAGATGGCGTCACAGGGCAGCCCTCGGTGCCTGGCCTGCCTCTGTGGACGTCAGCGGGGACCCTCCCCTGGTCATTTTTGCGAGTAACGCTACTGCGAACACGAGGACCTCCTGGGACTACGCAAACATGGGGTTGTTGGGTGACACACACCGAGGGCTGCCTGTCCCCTAATTCCCGTGCTGATCGAGGTCACCAGTGTGGAACTATGAAGAGAGCGATACAGGAACGTAAGTGTGGGAGGTGATGGCTGTTCCAATTAGCGGATTTAAACATTATCTAATACATACCCGTATCAAAACATTTTATCCATAATCTGTACAATAGAGACACAGTTTTTATTTTATGTATGTATTTATGTATTTATTTTTGGTACTAGGGATCAAACTCATGACCTCACGCTTGCCAGGCAGGCCCTTACGCCACTGAGCTAAATCCCCAGCCCTAGACAGTTTTTAAAGGAAAAAAATAAAAGATGATGAGGCCAAGGGCTCACCCACAGGAGTGGACTCAGTGCCCTTCCCCAGGGAACCAGCCCCCTCCACCCTTCCATTTCATTATTACTGAGGCCCTCAGATACAGCGGTGACCTTGGATCTTCCGGACCTGGAGAAATAAATTCACCAGTCTCGAGTGTTTTGTTACAGCTGCACAAATGACTGAGACAGTGGACCTCGGCTTCCCTTTGTGAGTACTCCTGTCTTGGCACACTGTCCCGGGCTCCCCACCCTTGCTAGCAGTGGAAGGGTCCCACTGTCACAGGTATGACACAGTACCCAATGCACATTTCCCTAATGACAAATGACGTTCACGTTTCTCTAGCACTGTTTTTCAGTGTTACCCTAAGACCCTGTATCACGCCAACGTGCGGTTAACATCAGCAGCTGTGATTGCAGGAGTGCTGCAGCGCGCTGGCTGTGACGCTGGAAGCTGTAAGAGGCTCGCCACTGCCGGCCTGGCGCCAGGGCCCTCGGACCTGTGTACCTACCGGACGCCATGTGCTTACGCACGGCGTTTAGAAGCTCTTCAGGCACTGAAGTTCTGAGACGCTTCAACAGCCTCGGCTGTCGCTTCGGTGTTGTCTAATCGGGGCGTTCGAAGTTTTGCTTGGCTCTGCCCACGCTGATTCCTACAAACCCCGCATCAGAGACACAAACCCTGAGGCACCTGATCACCCACCTGTAAATCCCACGACCAATCCCACCTGCTGAAGTGATCGCTCCTGAAATACCTACTATCAGTTGGTAAATCTGTCGTTATGGGTGACTGTGAATACGAAATGTTCTTTAAACCAGCTGGGAGTGTGACAGCTGAATGACTGTGTCAGTCTGAATAAGAAACACCCAACTAAATGGGCTCAGCACAGTTGTGGGTGTGGAAGACCCACCCCACAGGGCTGCACCGGATGGCTATAAGAGGGAGGGCCGCTCCTGGTTCCTGCAGGGGCTCCTGTCCCTTAGATGCCGGCACGGGCTCTTCAGCCTCCAGCTCCGACCTGCAACCTTCGGCCTCCTGGCAGGACTTGCACAGGACGCTGCGCGGAGCTCAGGCCTCCGACTGAATCCTCCGGATCCCCGGTGCAGACGGACCTCCACGCCCAGCTCTGTGAGCAACCGTCATAGCCCATCTGTAAATTCTTACGCATGTGTGTATCTTGGCTATGTCTCTCTAGTAAACACTGACGCAGAACTTGGCGGCAGAGAAGCCGGGTTTGCTGTGACTATACTTGACCATGCGGCTCAAAGCCTTTGGGACTAGTGTGTGAGAAGTGTTAGGAAAGGTTTGGGGATGCCAGCTGGAGCAGCGGCCTTGGAATGCCGGAGGCTGTACTGGATGGGAGATTCTGGTCAGAGCTCAGGTCCAAATGCTGCTAGAAATCCTGCTGATAAACCAGGCACGCTGGCTCACTCTAATCCCAGCACTCAGAAGGCTGAGGCAGCAGGATTGCTGCAAATTCAAGACCAGCCTGGGCTACAAAGTGTGCTCAACGCCAACCTGAACTGCATAGTGAGACTCCCTCTCTCTCTCTCTCTCACACACACACAGAAATTCTAGTAAAGACCAGGCTTGAGAGGTTTCTGCTGGGAAGGATGACTCCATTGATTATTGGAATCCAGTTGATGTATGTTACAGCTTGGCAGAAACTTTGTCTGCATTTTGCACATGTCCAGAGACGTTGCCTGAGACTGAGGTTAAGGGCATGGACTAATCAATCTGGAAGAAATTTCAAGACAGCCAAATGTCACAGCTGTGGCATGGCTACTGATGGGGGCTTTTAGGCACATTTATGTTGGGAATCGAGCAAAATGCCCAACAGAACCATTTAAAATGTTGAGTTTGGTCAGAAGGGAAGCTCCAATAAAGCTGTGGACTTCAAAGACAGAGCAGAGATCTTGACTGCTGAGAAGGAACAGCAGACCAGAAAAGATGGCCTGAGGACATCACGAGAAGCAGCAGGACACCACCTTCCAGAAGGGTGGAGCCTTGGGATTCAGTTCAGAGTCCTCGGGGGCCAAGGCGCTCAAGCCCTCAGCCAAGGGAGAGAAGTCCACCGCCTGCTCCAGCTGGCAGCAGACCCTGGTATCATTCATGCAGTGCTGGTTTTAGGTGCGTGCAGAATGCAAGAGTTATCAGCTCAGGAAGGCTTCCACTCAGACCTCAGGCGGCTGGGAGGCCAGCAGTGTGCCCCTGAAACTGCAGTGTGTGAAGAAGCTGTGAGTGTGAAGCCACAGGTGCGGTAGAGACCCCAGAAGTCTGGAGAAGCCAGGAACACGGATCATCTGAGGAAAAGGAAGGAGGGGGCAGAGCAGGCCCAAGCAAGGGCTGTGAGAGCTACAACCACCAGAACTACAGCAGGGGCAGAGCCACCCAAGCCCTTTGGAGCTCACATCTTGCCACAGACTGCATTAAGAGGCTGCACATGGATTAACAGGATTTAATGTTTGTCCTGCTGGTTTTTGGACTTGCTTTGGTCCTATTCCTGTGTATCCTTGTTTGTACCTTTTGGAATGGAAATGATTTCTCTTATGCCATTATATGTTGGAAATGTTTTCATTTGTAAAAGGACTCACAGATAAGAGCTTTGCCTTAAGTCTCACTGCTAAAACAAAATGGACTTGGACTTCTCAGCAATGCTGAAACTGTTAGGACTTTGGCAACTCTTAGAGAGGGACTAAATGCCTTTTGCATAAAGGGATGTCCATGAGTCTTCGGAGGGCCCAGGGTGGATGTTACAGCTTTTGTCTAGATGTCCTCAGAAGCCTCACGCAGTCATAGCTAGGGCTTCCCCGAGGTGGCTGGATCCAGGGTGTGTGGTGCTGGGATTAAGAGTATAAGTACTAAATCTGTCCACTGACAGGTCTGGCACCTTCCCTAGGCAGGCAGCCTAGGTAAGCGCATACAAGGGGCAGAAAGCAGCTGCTGTTGGCCCCTTGCTGGCTGGCTCCTTCGCTTGCTTGCTTTTTCGGTCTCCTGCTTGCCATGGGTACTTTTCCTCTGCTATGCCACCCTGCCTTGGAGCCAGCCAACTATGGACTGAAACCTCTATAAACTTTGAGCCAAATAAACATTTCCCCTTTAATTTTGGGTGTTGGGTATTTTGTCTTAGCAATGAGAAAAGTAAGAGTTTACAGTGTGTGCTGATTTGCCCCATAAATCCTGTCCTTCCTTTCTTTTCCTGACATCGTCAGGTTTTGCCTTCTGGGCTGGGGGTGTAGCTTGGTGGCAGAGCGTATGCTTAGCATTCCTGAGGCCCCAGGGGCCCCTAGCACCAAAATGTGCATGCTTCCCACACCACAGTTCTCCTAGGGGCGGGGACACAAGTGGGTGTCCTTTCCAGAGCCACCTCCAAGGACACATGATAACTGCACCGGAGACACAGGACTCTGACTCCCATGTGTACAGTGTTTTAGGCCCAGGTGACGGACACTTATTAGCACAACCAGTCCATGTTGTCAGACTGCCTCTGAAGGTAAAAGGCACTTAAAAGTTTTTTCTTTATGAACTACTGAAATGAATCAGAGTACAGTAAAAGTCTTTGATTATGAGCCACAAAAAGTGTTTTTATCAGGCATGGTGATACACACCTGGGAGGCTGAGGCAGAAGGATCACAAGTTTGAATTAGCCTGGGCCACTCACCAACCTAGTGAGACCCTGTCTCAAAGGGAAAACCAAGAAGGGGGCAGAGGATACAGCTCTGTAAGGGCCTCAGTTCAATCCCTAGTACAGGAGTCCCTGGCTTTCACAGGTGTACTGTGCAACACTCACTTTGTCAGCTTACAAACGAATCCAACGTCAACAATTCTCCTGGAACAGAACATGTTCCTAAGTCAAGAACTTACTGCTCTACAAAAAAAAAAAAATTTCATTTTGCCAATTCCCTTTGCAAATCCAAAGCCTATCTTACCTGCGATTACCAGAGGTAAACATGAAGTAGTTCTGTTTTGCTTCAATGCAGTAACGTGTCCAGTTCACATTACTTTGGCCAAAAAGACCTGCACTTGAGCCCCTCCAGGCAAAGCTGAGGTGCTTAAAGAAACTTCGGGACTGCAGTCTCCATGCCATTTGATTCATGGTCCAGCGCCAATGCTAGTTTTCTGTTTTGTTTTACTAACACTTAATGAATCCCACAATGAAAACTATTAAAAAAAAAAAAACACAGCAGCAACAAAATATTTAGACAATCAGGGTAAGTGCAACAGCCAAAGCCCATCGGTGGCTGCTGAAAGGTTCTAAGACAGTCATAGTAAAAAGGGTTTAATTTAGAAAAAGCTTTTAATAGCAAAAATTCACATATATGGACACTCTACAGTTTTATACTTAATGAGTTAAAAAGCATCATCCAAGGTGTTTAATAGTACTAAATAACTTAATTCAACTCTCATCAGAACGTTTCTAGGAAGTGGGAAATGAAAACCCTCAGACCAACTCTTTCCTCTTTACCTAGCAGCACAAACCTGTCCAAGTGCGACTTCATAAAGTCAAGGATTGTTTCATGTCACTGCATTAACTCTGCAGTAATATCCAGACTAGCCTAAGAAAATTGCACCTGTAATGAAACCTGCTCTTCCAAAGAAATTGCTTAAAGCTGCATATGGGCAGAAAGAGCAGGGCTCAGAGGGCCCACGGGCCGCAGCGCCAGCTGGGCAGTGCAGCCTGGACAGCGGCGATTCCCCCCAGGCCGGAGGTCTCGGCCCTGCGGGAGGGGGCGCAGGTGAAGAGGCGCCCCCGGCGTGGGGCCCGCAGCCCACCGCGCTGGCCGCCCAAGCTCGGCCGGTGCTTTGCAGACAGTGCTGTCTGGATGTCCTATTTGGGTGAACGCCTACTTCTTGGGTAGATAACCCAGCTGGCTTAGGGTCCGAAGCAGAAAGTCCTCAGGGAAGCCTGGGGTCTGGACGGCCGCAGCGCAGTCTCCGCTCAAGGCTTCCGCACCGCCGGCCTGGCCCAGGGCTGAGGTGCTAGCGCTGCACGCCCACCCACACCCCAGCCACTTCCACCCGCTCCCCCACCGCAGCCGGCCTGGGCCAGACGCACGAAGATCTGAAATAAAACCCCACCAGCACGTCACTGTAGATGGCCCTGAGCTCATGGGTGGGGATATCTGTATATGAGCTGATAATCTAGTCACTCAAGTTACTTCACAGAGAGGTGAGGCGCAAGCCACCTAGTTTCCCCCATAGGATCTGAAAGATAGCACCAAAGTCAGGAAAAGGAAGCAATTTAGGAACAAAAGTTTGGCCTCATTAATCAAATCTCAAATGGACCAAAAGGTGAGGCTACAGACACCATCCCTTAGGCCAAGAAACTGGAAAAGCCTTCAATGGCCAAGCACACAAGATTTACCTGAATTTGTTCAAATCTGCAAAATCTGAGGTTACAGTGAGACAACCTCCTCCATATTTCCACTGAAAGAGTCCACTAAAAAGTAGTAATTTGTGACTTTAAAGAATAAACCTCACAGGTGCAGTGGCCCCCACTGGAATCCCAGCACCTGGGAGGCTGAGGAGGAGAATTCAAAGTTCAAATCCAGCCTGGGCGCTTAGTGCCTTAGTGAATTCCTATCTCAAAATAGCAAAAAAGGGGCAGGCATCTGGCTCACTACCAAGGCTCACTGCAAAGATACTGAAGGGGTAAAAACTGTTACTGAATTCCAAGAGTGTAATCAGAAAACATAGAAATGTTCACAGGTTATTTATAAAGAGCTACAAAAAAGACCAAGTATCCAAAAAGAGGAATATAGCTAAAATTCTAGTAAATCCTCACAAGTCACAAGAAATGGTATTTCCCAAGAATATAAGAAATGAAAGCTCAGATTACATCGCATGGCTTGGGGGCCAGGGATTTAGCTCGGCGGCATAAGCGCCTGCCTTGCAAACACATGGTTGTGAGTTCGAGCCCAGGTACCAAAAAAAAAAAAAAAAAAAGATACATCGCATGGTGAGAGGCTTAATAATCATGTGACACCAACATGCTTTAGAATACATACAAGCACATGTACATGAAGGTTATAGATTTGTGTGTGCCCTTCTGTGATTTCAAAACCTAGGCAGTGTCTTCTACAAGAAAACTACCATGCCTGGTGGCACTCACCTATTATAACCCTAGCACTCTGGGAGGCTGAGGCAGGAGGACTGCAAATCCAAGTACAGCTTGAACAACACAGCAAGACTCTGGCTATAGCTCAGTGCAAAGGCCCAAGGTTCAACCCTCAGTACTAACAAATGACAGACACACCTCCCCAAGTATACTCAACATACCAGATCACATAAAGGCTGCTGTGCTAAACACAGGCTAACAAAATAACCTGGATATAAACCTGCAGTTGAACCACATTTATGGCTATACAGGCACATGTTTTAACCAACTCCAAAATACTTTCTATATAGAGAAGGAATTAAACAATCTTCCCTTCAAATGTTTTAACAGAAATGCCAGCCATGGTGATGCACACCTGTAATCCCAGCACTCAGGAAGCTGAGGCAGGACGTGGGCCATGCGTTTGAGGCTAGTCTGGGAAACATGGTGAGTTCAAAGGCAGCCTGCACTACACAGTGAGACCCTCTCATAAACAGTAAGAAAATACAGAAGTAAACTCTTATCCAGACCTGCCCAGATTTTTCCCTTTCTACACCTGCTACCTGTGAAAGCCACACAATTATCTTCGGCCATTCAGATGCCACCTTCAAAATCTTGCCGTGCCTGAAGATGACTCACAGCAGTGAGTGGCACGGCACTGAAGGCACAGTGGCAGCACCTGAACGTTCCTGGGGTGTCCGTCATGTGAAAAACACAGCTCTGAGGAACCTGCACCCCGGCGGCGCCAAGTTAACCTGGTTCTTACACACTGGGAACTGGCCCGCACAGCTGGCAGGGGTGACGTCAAGACTGTGGCGAGGGGGGCCAAGTCTGGCCGCAGACTGGGTCTCGTCACCACCAGGGCCATGAAACAAGCTCGTCCTTAGCACTTTTAAGCAGTGGTGGTTAGCACCCGCTGGTCTCCTGAGAATCCAAGGGGGAGGCGTGCACTCGAGGCCACACCCCTGCCCCTGCCCCTGCCCCACAGCCCCACACACTGCTTCCTGCTGTTAAGGGCTAAAGCCAGGAAAAGGACTGCACTTCAAACTCAGATCTAAAGCAGACACATTAAAATTGCTTAATTTGC
The DNA here is from genome assembly GCA_004027295.1 of Dolichotis patagonum. NCBI lineage: Eukaryota > Metazoa > Chordata > Mammalia > Rodentia > Caviidae > Dolichotis > Dolichotis patagonum. Next base: position 52,286 of record PVJX010004539.1, read on the forward strand.
CAGATAATCTTTTAATGAGAATTATAAAAGACCAAAAACATTTTTTTGCAAACTGCCTTTTTAAACAAATGATTCTTTTAATTACAAATATTGTGAATGATGATGCTTTCTTTTGCAAAACCAATAAATACAAGAACAAGTTTTAAACATGTGATTTGTCCAAGATAGCAGAAAAAGAAAAAAGAGCCTGGCTTTTCAGTATTTAGGTAATTCAGAATTTATTCCCTAACCTTTCAAAAAGTAAGCCTAAAGGTGTCACGCAAACAGAAAGAGTGAGAGACAGAGAGCATATCTGAGCTGCTTTAAGTAGCTTTCGATAGTTCTGAGGGTTCCTTTCAGGGACTCATAACCTAATGTAAAAGCTTCCTGGTGAACTGATTAATAAGAGGAAAGAACGTACTGGGCACATGGGAACGTTACCATAAACAATTATGCATATCAAAAGACTAACTTTAAAAAGGTACAAAAAAGTGAGGAAAACCCTGAATTACAGAAAAGAAAGTAATTTATTTAATGAAAAACTAGAATTAATAAAAATTAGCAAATACACTCACACACGGGGTAAAAAAACAGAACCACAGCAGCACTATGTCGACTCGTGAAGGGGAGCGTGGTGGCCAGGACCACCCAATGGCTTTCAGTTACAGGAAAAGCAGACGCGCGCTAGACACAAAACGAAAACAAGGTGAAACGAAAACCAGGATTCGCCAACATTACAATCAATCTACAACAAACACAAAATTCAGAATTATTTTACAATGCTTCCTTTCTTAATACAAAAGATGCCCATCCTGGGTGTATATATATATATACACACACACACATATATATATATATACTTTTCAGTGGTTTACTGTTGACTTATTTTTAAATATATTAGTGTTACTACATGCAACTGTTTCCTGTATTTAAAGCCTTTCGTTTATTTACCTTCGTGTGTCCAGCTCCCACCTACCAGGAGTTTGAGACTGGCAGGCGGACAGGTGCCTCCTTCTCTGTGAAACTGAAGGCAACAGTTTTAAACACTGGCCCAAAAATGTCTGACTGCCTTTTCAACACATGGAAATAGTTACATTGATACCTAAGTTGCCATTTTCTGCAAACAGCTGTGCAATGCTGGTATCAAAGACCAGGCAGTCACTATTCATGATGGCGGTTGCAATTCCCTCGTGAATAGATCGAGGCGTCGCTTCCCAAGTCAATCGTCGTCTGTGACCATTTAGCTCAAGTCGGTAAGCAAAATTCTCAGCCTGCTTGCGGGTTCCTATCAGCTGTACAATTGCGAAGAACTGCTGGTGACCATCGTACTTCTCCTGTTTCTCCAAGACCAACATGAAGTGGAAGCCAAAACAGGACTGCATCATCACCCAGTCCACGGCGCCGGGAAGGTTAATGTCTGTGGCGAGGAAGACGATGTCCTCCCCCTGCAGGGTGGTAATGGACTTGTGCTGGTGCATCAGGTGGGGCATGACAGCATCCAGGGAGCCTTGCCACTTGCAGGAAGCACCAGGGCAGGGGCAGGAGTAAGGCCTGAACTCGCACAGCTCCTCGTGGTCTGCTTTCTCTGTGTGGGGCAGGGTTATTTCACATCCAGAAGAGGCATATTTACAAGGGAAAAGTACTGAATTGGCCACCTTCTCCATAGCCAAGTTGCGAATGGATCCCAAGGGGCCCCGGCAAGTCGGACAACATGTGAGCTTGGGACGACAGTTGCTACAGACAAGATGGCCACTCTGACACTGGAGAATGGGTGGCAGCACATAGTCAAAGCAGACGGGACACTCGAACAGACTGGCCAGGTCATTGTTGGATGCAGTCGTGCCGGTCAGGGCAGGCACCCGCTGGGACGGTGGGCACTTGGAGGTACCGGTGGGCAGTGCAGTGGCAGTCTGACGGCTCATTTCTAGAATAAAAAGGTTTACAAAGTTAAAGAGGAAGAAGAAATATAATCACAGGTGTAAACATCACCCACAAAAGTGTAAATCACACTAAAAATGTATTTTGTGATGAGGTGGTGAACAGTGGGTAAGCCTGCTTTTCAAACTGTCCCAAATCGTTTTAAAATCTGCCCCTTAAAAGTACTGCAAATCACCTTTGGATACACTACACAGTAAGAACCGCTGAAATGGACACTGTAACAAGTGTAAACACTATCAGATCTGCGTGGTCTGGTCGCTGCTTTCCCCGAGGGTCTCTAACTCCATCCACTTCTTTCCAGTTCTCAGTCAGCCGCTGACTGCTTCAGGGAGCTGCAGCTCCCACAGTTCACAGGCCACAGGTGGCCACATCCGCCTGAGGAGCTTCTTGCTGGTGAGGAGATCTCCTCTAGATCTGTATTTTGCGGATGGGGTACAAGGAGCCACAGGGGAAGGGCCCACTACCACATTCCGTGACCTGTCTTTAATAAATCTTCCAAGACATTATCATCAGAGTGTTGATTTTGCTCCCTCTGATCAGTGCCCACCTCGACAGTTAGAGAAGACAGGGAAGGAATAGAGGGCCACCCTTAAAATGGTTAATCTAGTGTTTAGAGAGAACCTCACTCCGCTCTACTTCCGTTCCATGATATAAATCAGATGATCACAAGGCGACAGGACTCAGGTGGTGCGAGAGTCAGGGTAAAACCACCACAGACGCACACCCGCACTGGGGACGGGCTGCCCTGCGGTCAGGCAGTGAAGGCCCCCTGCAGCCTGGGGCTCCCACGGCTGCTAAAACCCTCAGCCACATACACAGCATCACTTCTCAGACGTGCCTTTTGGAAGAAATGACCCAGCAGTACCTGGTGAGCACGAATCGCACAGAAACTACAGCAGCAACCCTCCCTCGGGAATCAGCAGGTCACAAAGATCAATACAGCCACTGCATCCTCAGAGGGCACCCCGGGAAACAACGAGGTCCCACTGCTATAAAAGGAAGCCTCAAGCTTGGTGTTTCCTCTCAGTTACAATCACTACTCCATTGTAAAGACCTTAATGTTTAAGAAACAATGAGACCGAGGTACAATCCGGGTTCCAGACTACTCAAGTGGCTACCAACGGAAACTGTAAATGTGGGGATAAGGCAGCAATCTCATTTCTTTGTGACTCCAAGGGACAGAGAAGGGTAAGGTTATTTAGCACCTGTGAGGCTGTGGGGCTCAAACCCACACACACCCCTAGAAGCATAACCGGATTCACCCTAAGGTGCCTTCCGCGTGAGACGGCTATGAAGAAGTGCCCTGTGATCCTGTCTCCCTCCCTCCCAGCACGTTCTCTGTGCATAGGGCTGTTCATCCATTTTATGTCACCTGTAAGACAATGGGTTTATCAGTGCTGCCGAATCACTCTGCTGCAAGCTCTATGCCTATTTCAGGACAGCCCAGCACAGTAACTGGAAATTGTTCCCTGAACACGAAACAGTCTAAGTCTCTAATGGCTTTCAAACTACTGAACCAATAGCACTCACATCAAAGAGCAGTAGGCTCAATTTATATTTAACATAAAACGGAGCAAAAACACCACGGTCATCCAATTTCTTGGCCTAGCAAAACAGACCTATCATCTATCAACAGCTCTGTCTGCACTGTATCTTTAGCTTTACTACTTCCACGCTGAGCACACACTGTAATCCCGACTGGCAGTGTGAGCAAGGGCTGCCCGCGTCTCCTGTGAACCAAAGCATTGCAGGGTATCAACTGCTAAAACCTCTGGAGCTGAGCTCCAAAGGTGGAACCCAGCTCCGTGCTGAACCGGAAAAGGAATTCCAACTGCACGGCGGCCCGCAGGAGGAACTTACAGCACAGCCCTGCGGAAGTTACGGCTTCCTCGAGGTCTGATTTACACCCGAAACCCTCCCTGTCGGCCTCAGCCGTTCCCCAGCCCTCCTCCAGGCCCCGCTGCGGCTCGCCCGTGCATCTCCTCAGCCCCACTCTCCGGCCAGTACCTTCGCCCTTCCTCGCCCTAGTCGTTGGCAGACACGCGAGCAAGACGCCCCTCCAGGCGCGCAGAGCCAGCCGGGCAGGTTTCCCCGGTAGGGGCCGTGGGGCCGCACATGGCGTCCCCGCGGCAGACAGTCGGCGCCACAGGCCACTCGGGGCCACCGCCGGTGCTCTGGGACAGACGCGCCCCGCGGGAGGCTTTCGTCCACGGGCTCCCCGGGATCAACGTCCAACCACTGACGCAGAGGAAAGGCCTTCCCAGCCGGCGATCACACCTTCTTGAGCGCAAATTCGCCTGCGGCACCAAAAATGGGAGCCACAGCGGTGCTGGCCTCCGTCCACCTAAAAAGTTGTGCTGCTCAGTGCCAACGGCCAGGCTCCTGCCCACTGCCACACAGCGCCGGCTGCGTGCCCCGAGCCATCTCCAGCCGGCTGCTCTCCGACAGGCAGCGCCCTAGGGAGCGGCCCAGCCTAGAGAACCGACCGACTCCTGCTGGCCGGGTCGGGTCGCTGGGCCCAGCCCAGGGCGGGTCACCCCTGGGGCGGGCCCTGTGGGCGGGTCCGCACCCAACGCCCCGCCCACCCACCCCCGGCGCAGCGCCGCGCCGCGCCGCGCCTAGTAGACTCGGGTGGAACCGCGGCCCAGCCGGCCGGTCAGTTCTCAGGGTGTCCAAGTAAACGCTGCACAGCGTGCCCTCCCTGGCATGCATCACGCTGCCGAATTAACCGGTGAATTCCCGCGGTCTCAGCGTGGAGGCGTCCCACGAGCTCATCTCAAGCCGCAGAGCTCCCTGCTCCGCGCTCCTCTTCCCCTACTGGCTGTCCGGAGCGTGGCGCGCTTAGCGAACCGGTCTGGGCCACGGGAACTCGTATTTCAGCCTCCGAACTGGGGCAGCGCTCTCCCCACTCTGCCTCGTTAATGCGGAGCTGCTTGCTTCGCTTTTAAACAAGCGTAACCCTCGCCCCATACAGTCCCAGGGCCTAGGCGTGGCACTGCGACAGCGGGCGCGTTCGGGTCTGCTGGCCGTCTCCTCTGCTGGGGCGGCTTGACAGGCAGCCCGGAGCGCTGTGCGGAACCAAGGCGGCCGGGCACGGATCAGCCACTTTCGGGACCGAATGGCTGCTCTCACCACTTTCCCACCTGCGCAGTCACCTCAACCTCGTATTAATATTAGGCTGCACGAAGCATCTGTGGAAAAGGAAATACAACTGAAAACAGACACTGTCATGCAAATGTAAAATTACCACCACCTTTTTTCCCGGTACCGGGAATCGAACTCATGACCTTGCGCTTTCCAGGCAGGTGTTGTGCCGCAGAGCTACATCCCGGCCCATCGCCTGTACTGTGAAATGTGAATCCACTTAGATAGGTACACAGAGGAGCCGACTTCAAACACTGCAGGCAGAGAACTCACAAGTACAGGAGAAGGCTGATTATCCATCTGCTAGCCAGGCATCGGCGCAGTCAGAGAACCTGGAGCCCAGGCAGTAGCCCCACAACGAGTGCAAACCGCAGAGTTCTGCAGACAGACCAGGCTCCATCACCGGGTCCGCTGTAAAACTTGACCTGCCCAGTCTCAAATGTTTTGTGTGGATTGCGATTAGCGATTTAATTCACATATGTCACAGGTGGTATAATTCCAGGATAATCCCGAGTTGAAGGCTCCAGGCCACCAACTAGTGAGAGTTCTAGAACAGACACTCTCAGAGGTGCTTCAAGCTTACAAAGGTGACCCAACATGTTTGCCAGAGATCAACCACCATTTAACTTTTAGCGCTTTTAAATCTTCATTCCTAAATTGCAAAATATTTATTTACAATGGCTTTACAAAGAGATGAAAATTTCACAAAAAACATTTCACTAAAACAAGTCTACAAAATCCCAAATCAATGAAACTAAAAATTGAGCAATATTATCTACCCTGCAGCTCCAGCCTAGTTTGGTAGGAAGTTTCCACAGATATATTTACCTAAACCAAAACATTTCAGAATCAGCCTTTAATGTTGTCTTAGTAATTTCAGAGCATTCAACTATTGCTCTGTGACACCAGCATCCTTACAATAGGAAGAAACAAACTTCTATTTTCAACTCCATGTGACTCCATTTGTTGTCTCTTATAACTTATAAAATAAAACCTGAAATGGGGAGAGGGCAAATCAGGAAGACGATAAACAGGGGAGGACAGGAAAAGGAAAAGGGAAGAAGGAAAAAGACCAAAGAATTAAGTATTTGTACAGGATACTGCTAATTTTTAGCTACATTTCCTTTAAAAGAGACGACAGAAAAATCACTATGAATTTGGGACTGGGGGGTATCCCCCACAAAAAAGAAAATGGGGCCAGAGATATGGCTCAGTGGCACAGCATCTGCCTGGCAAGCACAAGGTCCTGAGTTTGATTCTTAGCACCAAAAAAAGAAAAAAGAAAAAACTCAGTAGTGTCATCTGTGGAAAGTCCAACTGAGAAGAAAAAATAAAATTTGCATTTTCATTTACTAAAAAAGAAAAGATGTAAATATTGCTAACCCTCCTTTACTTCCCCAAAATTAATTTTAGAAACTATATAATATGTATCATAAAACTGAAGTTACAGGGATGGTGGTATGCTCAGTATACTAAGCTAGTATGTCTAAAATGTACAAGATCCTGAATTTGATTGGGGAGGGGGCTGCCAAAGAAATTACAAGTATCAGATTACAAATTTGCACTTTGCATTAGGAATGAGTGAAATAAAACTTCATTCAAAACACAGAGGCCCTTTCTCCCCTTCTGAAAGCCTTTTATAAAAAAAAAAAAGAGCTCTCTACATTTATTTGACATTGTGATAGGTATTACATACAGTATTTGGTTTTAATATTAAATACTTCTTCTATTTTAAGATTTACTTGCTTCTCGCACATTGATAAAATTAAAGCAAGTGTTAAAAATTCAACAGCTTGTTGATGCAAGGAGGCAGGAAGGGAGAGGAAGTAAAAATGAGTTAAGTTGTATTACAAACACTGGACCACCTCCCCACAATATACATAATCATGTGCAGCAAACAGGTACTAATAAAAATTGTAAAATTTCAATGGCTTAAATGCCAAAAGTTAGAGACCAAGCACTTTCCCCATCACGGGTAGTAAATCAAGGTGTAAAGGCAGCTAACCATCTGCAGTGGGCAAGAGAGCCCTCACAGGGAGCTCCACGGGGCCAGCACCCACACAGGAGGCTGCAGCCTACAGGAATAAACCAATCGTGTTTAGGCCCCAAAACAACATCGTTATATATTTTCAATTTCCACATAGCAAAATCATAGTATTAAGAATTGTTGAGAACTGTGTATTTTCCCTAAAAACATTCTTTCTGCAGATAAACAAAAAACTTTGCAGCTATGGACAATGGGTCTAGTAAGACCAGTGACCTAATAGGAGAAACTCGGGTCAATACCTTGATAAAGCTGCTGCAGAAACCTGAACAGAAGAGTGACACAGTAAAGGGAAGGGAAATGCAACCCTAAGTCAAAGATGTAACGCCAAATGTACTTTTGCTTCCCAAAATATCATTACATGTGAAGCTTCTAGCCCTGTGAAAAAATTGGATACACTGAATCAAAATCTATTAGGCACTATGCAAATGATTCATGATAAACAAAACACAAAGTAGAAATGAAACATCCATGAGGTACCTAAGCCGAGCCATCACAAATGCAGATCATATACACGAGTCACGACAGGAGACCTGGCAGTATTTGGAGTCGCACAGAAAAGCAGCCCGCCTAAATTAAAACAAGGCCAGTGTGACATGCAGTGTTTCCACCAGCTGAAGACGCCACAGTTCTCCAACACTGCAGTGCTCACCATCCCCCAGTGAGCCTATGGCTTCTGGTCTGAAGCAGGCCGGTGCCTGAACCTTCCCAAGCCCAGGCAGGTAGGGCTGAGGCTGCCAGGCCCAGGGAGGCTCCTGCAAGCAGTGAGGCTTCAGATGGGAGAAGAGCCTCCGAAGCCAGAAGAAACTAGGTGAGGAGGCCCTCAGAAGCCCAGGGAAGACATTAGTGTTCTCACACACCAATGGTAGGAGACATTATTCTTAACACACTCTTCAGGAAACTGCTTATTCCTGTAACAGAGAAAAGACAAGAGACAAACCTGACCATGCGAGGGCTCAACTGCAGAGTACTGGGGAACTCTCCTTACGAAAACTGCTTGATAAAGAAGTCAAACCAATCAAATCATTAATCAAAATCAATTACTGGGGTAAAAGGATTAAAGCTCTAGATGTCATTTTAAGAGCTAACGGATGGTCATTTTAATTACAAATTAGGATGTAAATTTTGCTTTGCTTTGCTTTTGCAAGTGTGATACTGTGACATAATACTGTATTTTTTTGTCTTCATCCCCCTTCTGGCAGACAGCACCTAAAGTCCTCATAATCTCCAAAGTGTCCCTTTCCTATGCTAATAAGATGACTGCTCGGGGTGCTCCAGTGGGCCCAGCTCTCCAGCAGTTTGAACTCCCCTTCTCCTGCCTCACAGCAAGGGGAAGCCCTCACAGTAAGGGGAAATGGGCTCAAGGTGAGGCCACCAACTTAGCCAGCTGTGCATGTGTAAAGAAGGCCCATACACCCGAAAGCCACGTCAGAGGAGCCACGTCAGAGGATCGGGCTCCTCCCCAAGGGTCTGCAGGGTGCTGTGCCTGGGGTGGGCCCTTCCACATGCCTTGCCTCTTCAGCACCCTTGGTAATGTAATTTTATATAATTCAATGTAATTTTAAATGAGTAGGAGAAGTATACCCCTGAGTTCCATGAGCCACCCCAGCCAATTATCAAACCTATGGAGGAGTCTTGTGAACCCCAATTTATAGTTGGTCAAAACTGCATGCAGTAAGCTGGAAATGGCAGTGAAGTGGGGGCAGTCTCATTGGAGCGAGTGAGACCCTAACCAGGTGCCCACCAACCCCTTCAGTGTCCACTGGGGAGCTGCTGGTGGGAAAGCCTCTGCACAGCTGAGACGGAATGCACCCAAGTACAGGAGGGGAAAGCACAGCAAGGTGCAAGTAACTATATAAATAACAACAAAAATCAAATGGTAAGGAAGTAGTGAAGTAACGCCAGTCCCAATCCAGGAAATATGGAGGTGACTGATGATGCCACCAAAGCAACCTTGAAGATACGACTGAGAGAAGCTACGCTGAACGAAGAAGGCCAAGCAGCGGAGAAGCAAGTAGGTGATGAGTGGAGAGCCCAGAGATGCTTTTTGCGTGCTCTAGTTCTTCAATGAGACTAAACACAGTGGACGTGACTCGGCTCCCACACACAAGGGAGACCGGCAGGAACCGCGGGAGACAGCAGTGTGGCCACGTCCTTGGGAGGGGAGGCAGGATTTCAAAGCTCAGAGGGACATCTCACCGTAAAGAGGGCTCACACATCCTCGAGGGGGTAGCAGCAGTAAGGACAAGAAAATACTGCAGATTTACGGGATCTTTCAAAAATACCAAGCCCTGGCAATTATTTCCTTTATAAACTGGTTGGGTCATGTCAATAGGACCCTGAGGGCGGAATCAACTGTAAATCATCATCTCGGATCCCCAATGCCACCCACTGCTGCCTTTACATCAAAGAGAAACACCTTGCCATTAAGCTACCACATTGCCCAAACCTCAGTACATACTAGCATTCCAAACCTTGGCAATGGCTGACCATAAGGGGCAGTGGGACGTGCCAGCGGGCCATGCGACCCTCAAACTCTCACAGCCAGCTGGCGCAAATACAAAGCGGTGCAGCCGCCCCCGTTACCCTGTGTTCACACCCTACTTCTACTCTACCAGCGGCTCTCCTCATTTTTAGTGCCCAGTGACTCTAATAACATCAACAATGAAAGCACTAGCGTTCCTCCAAAATGAGCAAAGCCCTTTCACAGGCCAATAGCTCCGTACCCACAGGTAAACATTCTCACGTTCCACAAACTAGGAAAGCCCTGGACTGCAGAGACTACCAAATCCCCCCACAACTGCGTTTTCTATACAGACATAAGTACAATCAGATCCAATTCATAAGTTAGTGTTAGTACCATATCTTAACTGTCTCAGCAACAACTGTTTCTTCTTTACTTGTGAAGAACTTTCAGGCCTGGTTGCACACACCTATAATTCTGGCCTCTAGCAGAAGCAGGAAAATCCCAAATTTAAGCCCAGCCTGGACAACTTTGTTCAGCATAAAGGCTCTGAGTTCAATCCCCAGTATCAGCAAAAAAAGTTTCACTTTACGGCTTCTGAGTTATCTGAACTGCTATCCAGTATACTCTTGCCCTTTGGAGTGACTGTCAAGTTACATAAAGGTTACTAGAAGACAGGCGCTCAATAGCAGGACAATCTACCTGATCACATGGATCTGATAACTGCGATGGCTGACTAATGGGCAGGCAGGACATATACAAGGCGCACATGTGAGACAAGGACAATTCAGGACCCAAGCTATGGCAAGAAATTTTTCATTGTGCACAATTTAAAATTTATGATTGCTAAAATTTTCCGTTTAATATTTTCAGACCACTAAAACTTCAAAAACTAAAACCACAGATAAGATAGAGCTACTATAAGTAAAATTTCCCTTTTCCCACCTGCCAGTATAAAGGTTGTACCATTTTCTACTGCGGTCATAAAACCTCAGGAAAATTTTCAGAGTATCTAAATTCTTGCATGGTTGCTCAGGATTACTGTTCTAGTCACCATGTTCTTTCTTAGAACTATGCAAACTGTATGTAAGGATTCTGTTATTTAGTGATACAGATGAAAAGCCTACTGCCATTTTCCTACTTACTGTTTTTAGGTAATCTTTCTCTCTGCTGGCAGACTGCTTGTAGAACTCTATCTTATGGGGCTGGGGATTTAGCTCAGCGGCATAATTACCTGCAGATTAATGGTCAATTTGCACCACCCAGCTGAATTGAGTCAGCGTGGTGCTGGGTGTGCAAGGACCCCCAGAGGCCTGGTGCCAGCAGCATGAAAGGAGACCTGAGGGAAGATGGTGCCACGCTGGCTTCCCGATAGGGACTCAGCTGTTCTCATCCTGGGAGGAGCTCAGGTCCTCGCTGTCATGGAGAACGGCTGTGGTTCTCTTCCGGGACCATCACGCTTCCCGGCTCCAGCGCACATCCCTCAGCCGCACGGACCCTTTGCCCCGTTGGCCCGCAGGCCTTCCCAGCGCAGATTCTGGGTACGGACTCGCACGACACATTGTCACGGCTCCAGGCCTCCAGCTGCACTCGTGGAGGGCACTGCCGAGGGATCCAGGCCCTCGGCTGGATTCTTTGGGTCTCCAGTGCGTGGACAGATTTCTTGTGCTCTTCTGCATTTGACTCTTTGGGTAAATATTATAAAATAATCCTATGGATTATGTGTCCTGTATTAAATCTATTCCCTTGCAAACCCTGACTACAACAGCATCCCTAAATCTGAAATGCTATGAAATCTAAAAAATTTTAGGTACTCACACGATGTTCAAAATTTTAGATTTTGGGGCTGGTTATGGTGGTACATGCCTGTAATCTCAGCATTTGGGAGACTGAGGCAAGACACTCCCAGAGTGCAAGGCCAGTCTTGACTACATAGCAAGATCCTGTCTCAAAAAACCGAAACAAAGCAAAACAAAAAATTTAAGATTTTGGAATATTTCTGATTTCTAGATTTAAAATGTTTAACCAGTAAAGTCTACGCAAATATTCCAAAATCTGGGAGACTTCAAAATCTGAAACACTTCTGGACTCAAGCACCTTGGACGAGGGATAATGGACCTGTATGTCTTCTCTGAAGACCTGCCAGTCTCTTCAATCCAAAAGCTCAAGCACTTCGCCTCAAGCTTTTCTTTGAACTGTCCTTTCTTTTTCATCTTTCATGCTAAATATGACTCTCCCTGGCTCTCTCCAGTCTCTCATACCTTTGCTGTCATAATTTAATCTTTGTTTTGCATTGTATTCTAAGAGAAATTTACTGACTTCCAAATTTATGAATCTGGTTTTACTACTAAAACTACTTTTTTGATTTTCCTTTGATAACACTTTTAGTATTGAAAGAGGGGCTGGGGACTTAGCTCAGCGGCATAAGGGCCCGCCTTGCAAGCTCATGGCTGTGAGCTCAATCCCCAGTACCGATTAAAAAAAAAAAAAGTATTGAAGGCCCCAAAGATTTTCTACTTATGTAATTTAGATGTACTAATATCAGATATTTAAGCCGATAAACTTAAAAATGTTTAACTACCATGACATTTTATGTAACATATAAAACCCCACTACACTTTTTTAAGTGTTTATGAAAAATAACTGCTTCCCATAATAGCAAGAGTGTTGATGTCTGACATCTTTGGAAATTTCTCTAATGTATGACTTAGAAAATACAGTAGATTCTCATTAACTGCTAATATATCTAATCTGCTGCAATCAAGACATGTAGCCTTGGGAAAGGGTTACTGCACTTCCTGACCCTTGTGTAAAGTTTTCACCCTTAACGGTAAGGAAGGAAGAGGAAAAAATGATGAGAAAGAAAAAAATGGAAACAAAGCTTTGTGTAAATAAGGAGGGGAAGAGGGCTTAAAGGGAGGGTGGGGGATGAGGGAAAAATTTGGGTATATCATGTATAGGTACAAACTCCCTATGATGAATGTAATCATTACATATACCTAAAATGTACCAATGAATTTAATTAACATAAAAACCATTTTTACCCGATTGACGTGCTTTAAAGTTTTGTTGTATTTTTTTTTCTTCTCTTTTTATCTTTGAATAAAATGGATTTGGGGTAAAAATGGCTCTTGCGAACTCCCAGAACCCTTTGACCACATCTGGAGAACAGCTGCGCTAGAAGGCACACAAGCTTCACTAGTCTGGGTCCTGTTTGGATCACTCAGCCTGCTGTCTTCTGCAGAGAGGGCTGGAACACCACCCAGCCCAGCCCAGGTACAGACACACTTCAGGGAGGAATGAATAAATCAAACACATCAGCATGAAGGACTCCAAGGAGAAGGAACACCACATACACATTAAAACTCATTTGCCCTGGTACGTCTCTATAAGTAAAATATGTTGCTTGACAGAACCTTAAAAAGAATCCACAACTAATTTAAATTTTACTTCAAAAATAACTCCTTAGTCACCAGGTGTGGTAGTGTATGCCTATAATCCCAGCATTTGGGAGGCTGAGGCAGAAAGATCACTGAGGCAAGCCTGGGCTACGTAAGAGAGTTCCAGGCTGGTGTGGACTACACAGTGAGAAACTGTCTCGCAAAAACGATTTTAGGACCTGGGATTTAGCTCAGTTGGCTCAAGCGCTTGCCTGGTAAGTGTGAGGTCATGAGTTCAATCCCCGGCACCAAATAAATAAATAAATAAAACTTTAAAAAGTAACGCTTTAGGGCAAAGGATAAATAGCTCAGTGGCAGAGCACTTGCCTATCTAGCGTGTAGTGGGCTCTGGGTTCAATCCTCATTACTGAAAAAAAAATTTAAAAAATAACACTTTAAATAAAATACAAAACAATACCTTAAAAGTAAACCATTTTGGGGCTGGGGATTTAGCTCAGCGGCATAAGCGCCTGCCTTGCAAGCAGGCAGTCGTGAGTTCGATCCCTGGTACCGATAAAAAAAAAAAAAAAAAAGTAAACCATTTTGTCATCATAGTTATTTTTAAAAACTTGATATATTTATGTATTAATTAAGTTTGCAAAACATTTTTTGAAGAGAATAAAACCAAATGAAATAGAATAGAGTCAATCAAAACAAAACAATCAGTATGGTACATGACTTCAGAACAAGATAAAAGGAAATCAATATTGGCTAACATAATGGTTCTTGTTATCGTCAAAAGAAATGCCCATACCACCAGGCATAATAAAATCAAACAAAACAGTGCAGAACAAAACCAATAAAAACAAAACAATGGCGGCAATACAGGACTTCAAAACCAGATAATAGTAAAACAACAGTGGCTACCATAATGCCTCTGGTTATCTTCAAAGTAGTTGTCCATACCAGACATAATACGACCAAACAAAACAAAACAATGAAAGTGATACAGGGCTTCAAAACAAGGTAACAAGAAATCAATTGTGGCTACCATAATATATTTTGTTATCTTTGAAATAGCTGTCTGTGCCATCAAATATAATAAAATTAGACAAACCAAAACAGAAAACCAAACTAAACAGAACAATGAAAACAGTATGGGTTTCAAATCATAATAGATTAACAATGGCCACTGCCTTCTCTTTTTAGACACTTCCTCCCCTTTCACTTTCACAGTATCTATTGTTCATTTTGGATCCCACTAACTCCTTTAGTTTTTTCATACTAGACAGACAGCACAATTTTCACCCATGTGACTCTAAACCATTTCACCCATAAGCATGATCTCAAGTTGCATCCATTTACTTGCTAGACCCTGGAGATTATCTTTCTTTATAGCTGAGTAGCTTTCCATTGTATAAAAATGCCGAGTCTTTTTGGTCCACTCCGCAGTTGATGGGCAAGCTACCCCCACTTCTTTCTGGTTCCCAGTCACACAGAGCACTGTTTCTCCTTTGACTTTCAGTCTATGAATCCCCTTTTGAGTTAAATGTGTTTCTTGTATAAAGCATATTGATGGACCCTGTCTCCTGATCCACTCTGCCTGTGTTTCTTTTTACTGGTGAATTGAGGCCGTCTACATTAATGGTTATGGCCAACATGCACTGCCTCAACTCTGCCATGCTACTTTCCTGCCATCGGCTCCCTACTTTTCCCCTCCACTCAATTGTCTGCCCTACTCAGTGAGCCCCCTCTGCCACTGTTGCTGGAATCTCTCTCTAGAATGTCCTCCAGTATTCTTTGTAGGGTTGGTTTGGTGATCATGAATTCCTCCAGCTGTTCTTCGTCATGGGAAAGTATCTTGTTTCTCCATTAATTTTGAAAGATAGTTTTGCAGGATACATCAATCTAGGTTGGAAGTTGTTTTCTGTTGGGACTTGAACTACACTACTTTACTTCTAGCCTCTTCTTGATTTGATGGTTTGTGTTGAGAAGTCTGTCATGATTCTGATGGGTTTTCCTTTATAGGTGATCTGTCTGTTTTCTCTAACGGCTTCTAATATTCTGTTCGTGTGCTGAATTTCTGGGATTTTGATTATTATATGTCTGGGTGTAGATTTATTTTTGGTATGGCTAGCTGGAGTTCTAGAGTTCTACATGCCTCACTTATCTGAATGTCACTTCCTTTTCCCTTGCTTGGGAAGTTTTCTGTTATTATTTCTGTAAACAGACTGTAATGTCATTTGTGTTGACCCCTGCTTTTTCACTCACATCTATTATTAAGGTTTCTTTAGGTTGTCTTGCAGCCGCTGAATTGTTACTTCCTGGTTCCTTGTTTTAAGATCCTTTCGTGATCACAAGCCTCAAACCTGTCTTCAAGGTCTCAAAGTCTATCTTCAGTGTCTTTCAAGCGGTTATGCCAGATTTCAATCGAATTTTTAATTTCCTGGATATCTCTTTGAATCTGTTTCACTTATTCTAAATCTTTTTTTATATTGTTCATTCACGGTTTCCCTCATTGTCCTATGCTCCCCCTTTTTTTTATCTATGTCTTCTTTAGATATGCTTAGCAATTCTTTTGTTTTTCATTTCTTCTTACCTGAGATAGCATTTCTGTTCGAATTTCTTAAAGTTGTTTCTTTACCTCAGTTGCCATTACCTCAGAAATTTCAGGTGTGCGACTCTTCTGTGTTTACATCTCCTGGACTTGTTCTGCTTCGGTTGAGGCCAGAGTCTGCCTTTTGCGTCTTGTCTTGACATTTTCCTGGGTTCCTCCAGATAAGCAGGTAGCAGGGCCCCAGGCACTTCCCACATTGGCTACAATTTCTCTGAAGTGAGAATGTTTGGTTCTTCTAGCCAGGGCTGACTACAGGTATCTGATGGTGGCCCGTTGGGTGTGCTGGTGCAGAGCTGTCTGCTGCTTTTCCCAGCCTGTGCTGGCTCTTTGATGGCCGTTGGGGTGCATCTGGGGGTTGGGTTGGCCTCCACCTCCAGACCAAGCAGGTTACTGGTGAAGAACCTCTGTGCTAGCTGCTGGAATGCACGTGAGGGCAGGGCTCAGTCCAAGCAGTTTCCACAGGTTTGTGTCCAGCTAGGAGCTGCTGGAGGGAGCCAGCAGCCGTTCTGGCTCCAGGCTTATCCAGCCTGACTCCAGAATGGCCCCGGCCAATCGCTCTCTCCTGCAGGACTAAGTCCTCTGCACTCACCACCAGCCAGTGCCGTCCTCCACATCCACCACTACCCTCCACTGCCGTGTCTCTGCAGAGGCCTCCAGGGTCACCATGATTATGCATCCCCAGGTTCCAACAGCTCCTCTTGCTCAGTGAGTCCGGCTCAGGGAGAACGTGCCACCAGCTACCACCTTCTTCTTCATTGGAGTTCTTTTTAATCCCTCTTTGGGCTTCAGTTCACACTTCTGATTCTTCCTGGGTCCAAGAGACCCACTTACTCTCTTTCTGTCTTCCTCGAAATGCTCTATTCCAGTGTCTGGACGACGACTCTCAGAGAGGCTGTTTTCTCTGCTCCTCACTGCTCCATCATCTTTCCAGAAGCCTTCAAAATATTTCTTATGTTTGTGAAGGCCCAACCTTAACTCCTAGATAGCAATTTCAGAATCTAGCAGAGGCCTCAGTGGCATAAGTGCCTGCCTGGCAAGTGCAAGGTCGTGAGTTTCATCCCTGGTACCTCCTTACAAGATAAGTTTTCTCCTCATTTTATAAATAAAGTACCTAAAGATTAGAAATATTTTAAACAGAGTCAAGTTGTTCAGTTTATCTCTAGATGACCCTAAAATCAGAATGCTTTTTTTTTTTTTTTTTGGAGACAGGGTCTCGCTATTACATATACGTAGGGCAGGCTGGTCTTGAACTCACTATGTAGCCCAGGCTGGTCTGAAACTCACAGCAATCCTCCTGCCTCAGCTTCCCAAGTGCTAGTTATAGGCATGCACCAGGAATAAGAGTACAGAAGCAAGTAGATGACAAAACACACTTTCAACCTTTTCATTTCATACCACACATCAGTAAATGAATTTTAAGTAATTTAAAATTTGGGGGCAATACTTGAAATTATTGAAACTACTGTAAGTCAGTCATGATTATAATACAATATAACCAGACTGAAATATAACCAGAATCCAAATACTAACTGTAAAATTTGTGTCCCAGCTTGAACATAAATGTTTGTGGCTCTGGTTATGTCTCACAGTCCCTCAAAATGCAAAATGACTGGGGTCAGGGCTATAGCTCAGCAACACCGCACCTGCCTGGCCAACAAGAGGTCTCAAGTTCGATTCCCAGTACAGAAAGAAAAAAAGCAAAACTGTCAAACATTTCTGTATCTGACTATTCTCGCATTAGGCTATCTTTGGTAACCCTTACTTGTAGAAGACACTGCAGCTAGTGCTGCCGAGTAGTGCAAGAACACACAACTCTGCATTCCCTCCGATAGGTCTAGTAAAGAGGCGCGAGCACACGCAGAACACAACCGTATCCTCAGGACAGAAACTCTCCAGCACATCAAAATCAGCACTCACCTTGTAGTTAGTGACACTAACCTAAGGACAGAATAGCATGCTGCTTCAGAGACAGAAGCAAGTAATGAAACAAGCGTAAAACACAAACATGCAAACAAATTTAAAAAATGCACACAGTACTACATTCATGAAGCTAATACATTTTATAAATGACAATTCTTTGCAAATAAAATGGAAGAAAAGCAATGGAATTTATGGGAAAGAAATGACATTTAAAGTTCATGTGCTTTATTAAAATTAAATTATATTCAGCTGAAATAGTTAGACTCTCTCCATTAAGTAGTACATCTGAAACTCTAACCAAAGCATTTTAGCTATTTCAACTAAGGTTACACAGCACATGAATCAACAACTTAGTATTAAATTAACCTATAAATAGCCAGGCATGGTGGCACATGCCTATAATCCCAACACTCGGGAGGCTGAGGCAGGAGGATCACTGTGAGTTTGAGGCCAGTCTTGGTTACGTAAGAGAGGTCAAGGCCAGCCTGAACTACATGTGAGACCTTGCCTGCATTAAAAAAAAAAAAAAAAAAAAAAATTCTTTCTACTCAAGGAGTTCACATTTGTATATAATCACTTAATATTTACAACAAAAATTTTAAATGTAATGTTTTACCTTGTTTTAATCTTTTAAAAAAAACAGTATTAGCACATTTTGAATCATCTAAATCCACTAAACACCCTTCATGGTCACACTGGTTGCAGCGGGAACAGAAGTACTCTAATCATGGTAGACTAAGAGAAGAGCTGAGATGGCTCCTGCACAAATGTGTGTGAAGCAAAGCTGACCGGCACCATGGTTTTCACTGAAGCACTTACAGTGTATATTGGTAACAGGAACAGGATTTAGGTATGCTGAATGCCAAAGAGCCTGCACCTGCCAGCTGATTTCACAACCTTCCACCACGCAAGACAAAGTTTTTGACTATTTGACAGCATCTCAAAGTTAGTGGTTCAGGGGCTCCTGTCTGATAAGCTTTGTTCATTTAACTTTGCATATCTCGGTTTCCTATTTTGTTAGTCCTCCTCAACTCCCTGGACCCTGATTTTGTGCTCAAACTCTTGAAACTGGGAATTGCCCATGGTCCTTTGTTCATACATAGACTGGTGACACTAATGATGCCACCCAGTCTTATACTTTTAAACTCTCTCAGTATGTCAAGAATTTAAAATGTGTAACTCCAGCTCAGATTAACACACGCACACACATGCCCAGTTCTGCCCTGAACCTCAGACTTGCACCTCGCTGCCTCCCAGATATTCCCAGTGGGTATATGGCCAAAGCAAATTCTTCAACACCTGCCAAGAACTCTGCCCAAGCCTGGCTTCCCCTCAGCAGACAGCAACTCCACCCTTCCGTTACTCAGGGCAAAGGTCTCAATTCCTGCCGGCGCCCCTCTTCCATAGCACGCACATATCTAAAACACCGGTGCACCTCACATGACACAGCCTCCTCACCAGCCTCCCTGCTCTGCCACGTTGCCCCGCTCTCCCTCCCTAAGATGCTCGAGTGCAGCAATCAGGTTCGATTCCAATTTGTCAGACTGGGCGGCTCTCGGCTCTATGTCCTCCACTAGCTACCCAGGAGCGGGTAAAAGCTAAACTTCCACAAACCGTCCGTAAGGGCCTACACAATAGGTGCATGTGCTCCCAGTGCACTGACTTCACCTCCCACCTCATCCCTCACCCAAAACTACTGCCCTTCTCCTTCCATGACAACGCTGGGTTGGCTCTCAGCCCTAGGGTACTCTTCTCCTGAATATCAACACAGCGAATTCCCTCACTTCCTGCAATGTCTGCACCCGGCTCCTTGTTCCTCTTTAAGATGCAATCTGTGCCCTGCCTGGAGACCCTTCGATACACACTCCTCAGTCTCGTACCCCATGCCTCTTCCCCCACTTCACAGCCATCTCCGCTGCTTCCCTTTTACTACCTGCTCACAGGCTACACACTTTCCTATTAGTTATGTTTGTTGCTGTAGATTCCCCTGTATGATATTTAGATGCAAAGAAGGGGTTTTTGGCTGGCTAAGTGATGTATTCCAACACTTCGTGCCTGGCACACAGTACAAGCTCAATAAATATTTGTTGGATGAATAAATAGAAAGCAAAAGAGCTTTGGACTTTTGAACATCAATATCCAAAGTTACAAAATCATACAGCAATACTTTTTCAAATTCTCAAAGAAAATGATTATCACTCTAAAATTCTATACCCCCAAATATATATAATATACTTATATGAAAAGAAAATGAAAATAGAGTAAATAAAATAAAATTCTATACCCAATCTAATTAACCTAAAAGTGTTAAGACAAAATAATAATGCAACATTTCAAAACACTAATCTCCCCTAGAAATGTTCTTGTGAAGCTGCTGATGAACTGGCTCTTCAAATACAAGAGAACAGACCAAGAAGGAGACTAGAGATTACAGTAAACAGAAGACTAATAAACTAGGGAGAAAGATAAAGGGAATACAGAGGGACGGAGGGATGGGAGAGAGGAAAAGGATGGAAGGGACAGGAAAGGAAAAGAGGGAGGGAGGGAGGATAACAAAGCAAAAGCTTTTAGCTATGAGAAATACATATTAGATAGTTCAGAGAAAAAGGCACTGCTTTTACTACATGCCTCAGATTATTAATAACTTTTACTTATAAAATTGCAAACACAAAATTGTGATACCACTAAGATGGAGACCACAGGAAAGGGGATCAGTACATAAGAAGTAAGCAGAGAGTTAAATCCACAACAGGAAATCAATAAAGGAAGCCTAGACCTGAAATCTAGATGTATTAATAGAAGCATGTTATTTAGCAGCAAAGAAGATAATGCAAAAATAATCAGCTGAAAGAGGTAAAAATAGTTGCTTCTGAAAAAAGACATCTGGAAAGGAATAGGAGCAGGGAGTTTTTTTTAAAGTTTATAAATTTTTAAATGAGCCAGCCGTGACTGTGGGCCAGAGGAGAAACAGAATGCACACTTCCCGCCCCACAACCATCCCGGCCCAGCAACCGATAAACTCAGAGGAACACAGCAACTGAGGTGACAGCAACTGAGGTACGAAAACAACTTAATACTTATAATGCTGGACTGACTTTACAGGCCTAAAGCTGGTAGTCTGAGGATCTATTTAGAGGATAACAATATGCAGTCTAGCAACTATGGGGGAGTTTCTTCTGTCTGGTTTTGAAATTTAATAATGTCCTCACTGTTTTGTTTTGCTATGTTTTACTGTTTTATTCAATGTTTTGTTTTGACTAGTTTTATTTTGTTCTGTTTGTTTGATTTTCTTGTGCCTGATGGTGTGGGTAGCAATTTTGAAGGTAACAGGCATTATGGTAGCAATGATTGATTTCCTATTATCCTGTTTTGAGGTCCTCCATCACTTTTGCTGTTTTGTTTTGATTGGCTTTATTCTGTTTTATTTTGTTTGGTTTTGTTCTCTTTAAAATAAAAAAAAAACCCACAAAACTATATAATTCTAAATTATATATAAAACTTTAGAAAAAGTTCAAAAACTTCATATGAGAAACATCACTGACTGCGTGCCTTGGTAAAGAAATGACACATATAAATTTGTTTTCAAAGATTTGATTCTGAATCTTTACAAAGTGCAAGAGTGGCACAGGCCTATAATCCCAGCACTTGGGAGACTGAAGCAGGAGGATTGCTTCCAAGCTAGAGACCTAGCTTGGGCTACAAAGTGAGTTGAAGGCCAGCCTGAACCATGCAGCAAGACCCTAGCTCCAAAAAAAAAAAAAAAGGAAGAAAGAAAGAAAGAAAGAAAGAAGAGACCCACCTCCAGCTAATGGTGTCATGGTGGAGGCCTGCTGTTGGGTTTGGCAGTGTGTATCCAATGTGTACCCCTCCTCTGAACAGCACTACTTCCTCCAAGGGTCGCATCCAATTCACATACACTGGAACAGGTGCACACAAGTATGAACGCCTTACAGCAACTGTCTACAACGCAGAGACCAAACACAGTTCTATCTTAAGACAGTGTTAAAGTATGGCTCTCCCTGAGAGAAGAGCTCTTGGTCCTACTTCCATGTAGGCACAGGCCTGCTGAGGGCATCTCCTTACCCCTTCCACTGGCTTTAAGCAATGCAAACGGTCTACTATCACAGCCTTTGAAGCAAGGCAGCAAAGGGGCAGGTGGGTGATGCCCTGCCTACAACTCCCAAGGAACAGTGTAGGCTGGGCCCAGTGAAGCCACGCTGTCAACTGAGAATGCACCTCAAGAAAAGTGGCTATGACCTCTCAGGGCGTGGATTATACATCAAACTGAAGCACTGACCCCAATACACTAGATGCTGCCCCAATCTGTGATACGCAGATGACTCTTTCTGCATCTCTCTGCATATTGCAGAGGTGATCTCAGGCCTGCTACCTAGCCCAGCTCACAGCACACTCACAGTCACTCATCCCTGAGCCACTCCTCTCTTCCCACATTAATAAAATCCAGGTCAGCCCTGGGAGGAGGCCTTTGTTCTGATTAGCCACTGTTCTAGCTGGATTTAGGACCCCTTTGGCTCCCCCACAACTACAGATAGGCCTTAGTGTCTTTATTCTCACCATGTGTTGCACTAGACATGGTAAATTAGAATTAACTTACTAGAATTCCAGTAACTTTTCCATAGGATTGCAAATGTGGATTTTCTTGGACCAAGACACAGTCCAGAAGGGCTTTCTAGACAAGCGAACCCTATGCCTCTTTTGTTTTGTAGTAAGGGGCATCTGTACTCATAACATGTAAAAATCTTACATGTTATGAATCTTACTTATAACATGTAAGAATCAACTGCTTCAATGGGTGGAAAGAATGGGCACGGAGCTCAGGAAGAGGGTCTGCTGGTGTGCAAGGAACGAGATATGATTTCAAGGAAGGAAGGTGGAGGCTGAATGGAAGGGATAGAAAGCAAACCAGAGCACCTATAGGTTACAAGCCCACTCACAGCAAAAGGGAAATGTAAATAGATATGCTCCTTGACACATTTATACATCTGCACACACACGTTCCACGCAGTGAGCAAAGTAAACGGGCATCCAAATTTCAGGACATGTTTAAAGTGCTGGATTAGAAAAAGGAGTAAGATCAAGTTTGAGACACAAGCCACCCAGGTGGGACCACTGAACTACAAGCACACGAAGTTTTCAGGCTGCAAGTTATCCAGACTGAAGGCACAAACCTCTTCATTTGGAACTACACAGTCCAAACACAGTGACTAACAAACGGATGGCAATCATTTTGGGGGCAAATAACTACATGATCTAAATCAGATCAAAGAAATTAACCTTAAAATACCTATAACTGACTTATAAAAGTATGAAACACACATCACAAAAATGTCCACAATGGTTACTTTTCAAAACTCAGCTTTTGAGGCAACCCACTTGGGACCCCTTCTGTCTCTTAGACAGAAGCTTTCCTTCTCTCAATAAATATATTCTACTCAAAAAAAAAAAAAAATCACAGCAACCCACTGGGGACAACTTCCATCTCTCTCTCTCAGACAGAAGCTTTCTTTCTCTCGATAAATATTGCTGCTCTTAACCTCTATTTAAAAAAAAAAAATCAGATTTTGAGTCATCATGGGGGAAGTAAGCACATTTTTTTATTTCTCCAATTCTTCAAGGGGCTATTTTGACAACTGTTTAAATTACATTTAAAATTGGGGCCGGGGATTTAGCTCAGCAGCATAAGTGCCTGCCTGGCAAACACTGGGTTGTGAGTTTGGTCTCCCAGTACCAAAAAAAAAATTTTTTTAATTTAAAATTTAATGCAAACCAAGGACTGTAATCCTAGCTCTTGGGAATTTGAGGCTAGTTTGTACTACATAGTGAGTTCAAAGCCAGTCTAAACTACATACTGAGTTCCCATTTCAAAAAAACACAGGCCACGGAAACTGGGGATACAGCTCAGCGGCACAGCGCCTGCCCAGCAAGCACAAGGGTCTGAGTTCAGTTCCCAATACCAAATTAAAAAAAAGTAAAATGCAGAAATAGGCCTTTTTCTTACTCTATTTTTCTTAAAATACTTCAAATAATGGGTACTAATAGAAAAAATATTAAGAATCATTCTATTCACACAAAGCTTTTTTATTTCATATAGACATGTTATTTTATATTTGTTTTAAAATTGTTAAATTTATCACTTAAACTGGGCTTGCTGGCACACGCCTGTAATCCCAACACTGAAGAGGCTGAGACAGGGGGACTGCCTGGGCTACATAGTGAGTTCAAGACCAACCTAGACTACATAGTGAGATCCTGCCTCAAAAACCAAAAACAAGGCGTTAGCATTTAAATTACCTATCAAATCAGACCATTAGCCAACTGCAAAGAAGGGACAGCTCTCACACATAGTAGGGAAACTAGTAAGTTTCTAACAAATCAACCTCACTTAGAGCAATTATTCAAGTAACCTTTCTAATCTGGTCTTTGAAAGTATAAATAAGGACCAAAATGTGTAACAGGTATTATAAATAGGAAAAAAAAAATTCAAATGGGAAGAGGAACTAGGGAGGGGGGAGGGGGAAAGGAAGGGAAAAGAAAAAATGAGAAAAGGAAAAAATGGAAACAAAAGCTTCTGTAAGTAAGAAGGGAAAGGGGTTGAAGGGAGGAGGGTAGGGAATAGGAAAAAAAGAATCAACTTGTACCACATGTACAGGCACAAATCCCCTATGATGAATGTGATCATTATGCATACCTCAAGTATACCCATAAACTTAATTTAAAAAAATAAAAATTAAAAAGAAGACGTAAAACTGGGCATGGTGGTACACGCCTGTAATCTAGTACTTGGGAGATTTTAGGTGAAACCCTGTCTCAAAGATCAAAAACAGCCAAAGTGTAGTTTCCTGGGTGAGGAAAGGGAAGGAAATAACAGATGGGGAACAAAGGAAGCTTCCTGTTCTGCTTCCTAAGCTGGGGCAGTGGGTACAATGTCCTCCATCTGCAACAGTTCACCCCGATGTGCACATGGGACGTGAACACCTAGACCTGCTGATAACTGAATGCTCTCCACTATGGTCCCACGTCTGCTTCCTTTAGCAAAGACAACAGAGGCCCCCAAAGCAAATGATCGCACCAGCCACCAGCCACCTCCTTCCTGCTGCAGAAGGGACCTCTCCTGCATTTGCTGCTCTCCTTTCCCTGGCACACAAATGTACACCAGCACCTTCCGTCTGGTTCCTGTGGCCTCTCAGGCCCCTATTCTCTTTACACCTCGCTGGATAATTTCAGATACCTCAGATATCTCAAATCCAACCTAACAACTCTGAATCCAGTCTTTGTCTTGGTAAACTGTACCAGGATCCGCAGATGTTCCAGGCAGAAATCTAACTCTTTCCTTCTCTCACCCCTCACATCTAATCCTTCCAAAATCCTGGTAATTCTGAGTTCAAAATATACCTCAAAACCATTCACTTCTCCTCTTCACTGTCACACTTTAATACAGGTCATAACCAACTACTACCTCACTGAAACACTGGCTTTCTAAGCAACTGAGTATCCAATCAGCTAGAGCAATCTTTAAAAATCAGTGGACTATAGTCCCCTTTACTTAAATACTTCTCACAGTTTCCCAGTATGCTTAAAATTCACATTCCCAGCTTGGACACCTCAGGATTCGATTGCTGCCTATGTCCAGCTGTGCCTGCATCTGAGATACTCTCCTCCTCCCTCAGAGGTCACCTCAGAGAGCAGTCTCTCTGCACACCCTCTGCCTCTGCATCTAGACTCCTGCACAGCACTATCACAAGTTGTCACTTTCTTTCCTCACTAGAATGCAACTGGTAGTATTTAGAGATGTAACTTAGTTGCAACTAAGTTTTCAAATTATTTTCTGTGTGTTAGGCAACATGGTTTTACATGCAAAAGTAGGCAGTGTCTCTCTCTCAAGGATCTTAAAGTCACAAACATGAAAGGCCATACATCAGGACACTGCTACAATGTAGATCCATACGGCCTCCCACACGAAGACTCTATGCACAATATAATGTGCTGAGGGAAACTACAGCTTGGAGAGGCTAATCTGTTCAAGGCACCACAGACAGAAATGTAAATACAACCAGAACAACGTACAGATATTCCCAGTGTTTAAGGAATAAAAGAGTCCCTTTCGAAAGGCGAGGGCAAAGTAGCCAGATGTAGTAGCATATCCTATAATCCTATGTCTTTAGGAGGCTGAGGCAAGAGGATGGCAAGTTTAATCCTCAGTACTTCAAAACAAACATCAAACTAATGACTGAAAACAGTGGGGACCAAAAACAGGCAAATCACTTACAGGATACATGAGATACACACAATATAAATGTGTGACTAATTTTGAGATAACAGGACAACAGAAGAAAGTATCTGCCAAAGACTTATCTGATAAAGGAGTGTTACCAAAACATAAAGCGAACTCTCAAGTCTGTAGGAATCTAATCATACGACAGGACCAAAATATGTAGAAAGCCCCTCCAAAACATGAAGCCAGGGAGGAGAGCAGGTCAAAGGGGATGTAGGCAAGAGTGGAACTGACCCAAGTATGGTATAAGCATGTATGAATGGAAACCCATCAATCTGTATAAACAACATGCACTCAACACTGGGCATGGCAGCGTATGCCTGTAATCCCAGCAATCATGAGGCTGAGGCAGGAGGGTCATCTGGAGTTCAAGGCCAGCCTGCGCTACAAAGTGAGTTCAAAACCAGCCTAAGCTGCATAGGGAAACCCTGTCTCAGAAAGATAAAAAATAAAAAAAAGCAATGTGAATCGAGAGGCTGAGACAGGAGGATTGCCAGGAGTTTGAGGCCAACCTGGACTACACAGTGAGTTCAAGACCAGCCTAACATACCAAGACCCATCAGCCAATCAATCAATCAATCAATCAACACATATGAAACAAAAAACAGTAAAACCAAAATAAATTTGTAAATACATAAACCAACTTTATTAAAAATGGGCCAATGACCATAACAGACATCATCCCAAAAAGATATATAGATGACCAGTAATGTTCGAAAAGATACTCCACGTTCTATGTCACGGAGAAATGGAAAGACACCAGTATATACCTATAAGAATCCATAGTAGCAACACCAGGTACTTACAATATGGCGCAACAGGAATCTTGTGCACTGCTGAATGCAAATAGTCATTTTGGAAAAAATTTCAGCAATTTCTTGCAAAACTAAACACTCTTACTATATGATCCAGCAGTTACGCTCTCCTGTATTACTCAACAGGGCTGGAAACTTCAGTCCACACAAAAGCCTGGGTGTTTACAGCAGCTTCACTGGTAACTGCCCAAACTCAGAAACAACCAAGATGCTCCTGAGCAGCTCACAGACCAACCTCAGTGCACCAGGACAATGGAGCCCTGCTCAGCACTAAAAAGAAACGCACTATCTCACCATGAAAAGCCATTGCCAGATGGAAGAAATGCATCTGGAAAGCCCACATGCTTACAGTTCCAACACTACGGTACTCTGCGAGCTCAAACCACCTGACAGTAACAAGATCAGTGTTTGCCGGCAGGGAAAACAGCCCAAAGGATGTTTAGAGCAGTAAGACCATTAGTGTGTTCATGTGTGTCGTTCTATTCTGCCAAATCCATAAAACACAAAACACTAAGAATGACTCCTAATAACCGATAATGATGCATCAGGTGTGGGTTTACTGACTAGCTTACCATTCTGGTAAAGAATAGGGGAGATCAAGCATCCATGGGGTAGAGGCTCAATGACAAACTTGTCTACCTTCAATTTTACTGTGAACCTAAAGCGGCTCTTAGCAGTCGAGTCGATGGAAGCTAGGCAGGTGGCCTCAGCCCTGAGAAGCTGAGCAGGAGATGACCCTTGAGTTCCAGGCCAGCCTGGGCCACACAGTGAGTTCCAGGCCGGCCTGAGCTACATAGTGAGAGTCTGTCTCAAAAATAAAAAATAATACAAAGATTGCATATGAGAATGTAGGGGTCTACAGTACAACAAGCAGAGAGATGTAATTGACATGAGCATGCAGATAACAAGTCATGGAACAAGTATGTCCTGTACAGAGCACTTAAGCACCAAGGATACAGCAATTAAAAACACACAGTTCCTGTCCTTACACAGATGCTCTAGCAACCAGAGTCGTGAAAAACAAATCACTTAAAATGCATTAGAAATAAAACTATTTAGCCAGGAACCACTTAGCTGGGCGTGATGGCCCTCACCTATAATCACAGCACTCTGAGGCTGAGGCAGGAAGATTCCCTCCAGTTGAAGGTCACCTTGGGTTACACAGTTCAAAGCCAGTATGAACTATACAGCAAGACCCTGTCTCAAAAAGCAAAAATCAACAAAAAAGAGTATTACTAAGTATATTTATTGTAAAGAAAAACTCATCCTCTGGGTTTTTCATATTGGAGGCTAACTGTTCATATTGGTTTTGTTTAAGAGACCTGTACTAAATGTCTACAATTTTGTCCCTTTAACAAGATGTGTACAGAAACTTCAATTTATAACCAAAAATAAATCTGTAATAGATCTCCATAAGCAAATAAAATCTTCCATCTTTAAAAATTATGTGAATCAACCAGGCATGGCCCGTGCCTGTAATCCCAGCATTTTGGAGGCTGAAGCAGGAAAACGGCCTTGAGTTTGAGGTTACCTCAGACTATGAGTTCAAGGCCACCCTGAACTACACAATGAAACTGCCTCAGAAAGAAAAAAATCAAATGTTTTAAATACAATGTAAATAGTCAGCTAAAACTTTACAAAGTTACTAAGCTTACTTGTTACCAGTATTAAGATTAGCTTTTGAAACATCTTACTGAAAATAAAACCCTATTCTCTTTATTCAGACAATTAGATAATTCCTTTGTGACTTCTATTACTTTTAACTTAATTATAAGATTCCTCTTAATTACAGATGTTAAGCAAACACAGTTCTACAGTAATTTTCCAAGAATTTCCTGAAGCTGTGAGGGAACCGACATTAAGATGTAAATGAACAGATGTAAACTGAATTACATTTGTTTCTGAACTTGTACTTTGTAAATAGCTAACAGTGCCGTATCTGTTACACTGTATTTCAACTGAAAATGTTACTAATTGTTACTGAACGATGCTGGAAACATGTCAAAAGCTGCCATTTAAACTGCATATACTATATACCCAAATAAAAATTTTGGACAAAGTAAACTTTAGGGGAAAAGTCCTGGACAGAATTGCGACTAACCCTTCCAAATAATGGATGTTTGTGTCATTATGTACTCTACACAATGAAAAAGTACAAGAACTCATGTAATCCACTTTGAGTCTCAAAAGTTACAGTAAGGGCCGACTCTGGTGGCTGTAGGGTTGTAATTCCTCGGGAGGCTGAAGCATGAAGCAGTTGAGTTCCAGGACAGCCTGGGTTACACAGGCAGGACACTCTCAAAAAACCACCAACCAATCCCACCTCCCAGTCTCAAAGTTCTAACAGAACCTAACCAAAACCCTCGACACCATAATTCAAACCAACAGCTTCCCAATAAATTACCAAACTACGACATTTGTCACATTACACTTCGCTCTCCAGTAACTTGTCAGCGACAGTAACACCATAGATACCTAACACTCAATTTAAGGGCACTTCCAAGTTAGTTAAAGTCTTTGAAAGTAAACTGACTGACCTATAGTCTAAAATTGCTAAAAGGAAACCTCGATTTTAATCAACTTGATTTTCTAAATCCAGGCCACACAAGATCTCAAACCAATTTCCAAAATGCAGTCATCTCAGAAGGCTGATCAACTCGGGAGTATCTAAATCTCCTTTTCCACTTCAACAACGAAACGCACTGGCAGGAAACCCCAATTAATACTGATGTACACGGTGCTTTCACAAACTCTGACCTACGCACTTCCACGAGAACCCTCAGATTGCATTCACCGTGGCGTCCGCACCACGCGTTCACAGGGGGCTCGGCACGGCGCCGCCCGGCTCCGGGCAGCGGGCTTTCCACTCATCGGCCCCGGGACAGTGCGGAGCCGAGCGCGGCCAGGACGCCCACTTTGCAGGTAGGCAGCCGGGCACGGGAGGTCAGGTCCACTCTCCCCAAGGTCACGCAGCGGCGAGGCGTGCTCCCGAGGTCCCACCTCCCCCCCAGAGCGGGCCCTGTCCCCTTGACAGCTGCTCGTCAAGAATGGGGGAGGCTCGGCTGCCGCGATCCCGCCCCGCGTCCACGTCCGCGACTCTGGCGACCAAGCAGAAGAGCACGACCCTTGGACCTGCCTGAATGTCACCGCCCGGCCCCTCCCGGGACGCCGAGGCCCGGCCTGCACGGCGTGGCCGGGGGTCCCCAACCCCTCGGGCGCCCCCGGGCTGGGAGGCCCCGCACTGCGCGCACGGGCGCCGGGAGCGACGCGGGCAGGAACGCCCGGCAGCCGCCCGGCCGGCGTGCACGCGCCTCGCTCAACGACATCAACAAGGGAGGCGGCTGCTCGCGCGAGCCGGCGGCGGGCGCGGAGGCCGAGGCGGGCGGGCCGCGCGCTGACCTCCGCCATGTTGGCCGCGCACCCGGCCCGCAACAAAGGCAGCACGCGGGCGCCGCCCTGGCCCGGCCCGCGACCCCTCGGCGGCGTGGGGACCCAGGCGGAGACGGCGGGGCGGGAGCAACAAGACAAAGGCGCCCGATGCAGCCCGCGGGGAGCCCGGGTCGCCATGGCGGGCCCAGCCTCCTCCAAGCCCGCCGGCTCCTCCCTCCGGCCGGGCCCCTCTTACCTGTGGGCGGAGAGCGCGCTTCGGACCCCGGTCCCGCTCACACGCGCTCCGTCGCCGGGCCCCGCCGCCGCGGGCCGCGCCGCCCCCTCTGCCCTCGCCGAGCGCCGGACTCGCTGGGCCGCCGCCGCTCGAGAGCGCGCCCCGCCACGGCCGCCCGGCTCCCCCCAGCCGCCGCCGCCGCCGCCGCCGCCGCCGCCGCCGCCGCCGCCGCCGTTTCGCGCGTCCTCGAGGCCGCCGCGCGCGC
Organism: Dolichotis patagonum; assembly: GCA_004027295.1. Taxonomy (NCBI): domain Eukaryota; kingdom Metazoa; phylum Chordata; class Mammalia; order Rodentia; family Caviidae; genus Dolichotis; species Dolichotis patagonum. The sequence continues at coordinate 82,749 of PVJX010004539.1, forward strand.
CCGCTAAATACCACACACTGCGGCGGCCGCCATGAGGAGGCGCGGCCGCGCGCTCCTGAGCTGAGGGGCGGGGCTAAGGTGGGCGGGCCCTCTCCTGGGCGGGGCCTCCGAGGGCGCGCAGGCGCAGAGCGCAGGGCCGGGCCCCGGCTGCCGCCGGCTCTCCCGGCCGTCGGCTCGCGGCGGCTCGTCCCCCGCCCCTGGGCTTTGTTCCGCTCCGGCGCCCGCTCGGAGAGTCGCACCGCGCTCACGCGGCTGCCTGCGGCTGTGCGCCGCCCTGCTGTTCTGTGGGCGGGGTTTGCACGGCAACCCTCCTATCTCCACGCGTTCGCGGAGGAAGCCGGCCGCGCGGCCCAGGAAGGCCGGCAGTCTCGGCGCGGAGCGGGTCCCGGGCCCGGCCCGGCGCTCCTGCTCAGTGCGGCGCCCTCGCGCGGCGGGCCGGACGCTCGCAAGTCTGGCTGTGTCTATGGGACCTGTGCAAGCGACGTGCACGCGGCGTGAGATGCAGAAAGCGCTGTGCTTGCGGGACTGTGGGGACCCAGGGCCTCCTGTCCTCCTTGCAGCCGCCCTCCGGCCGCCAAGAGCCCGTGTCTGCTCTCACGCTGTAGGGCAGGCGGAGGCCCTAAGTCAAGGCTGCTGGATTTAGCGTCCCTCAGCACATCAGTAGTCTGCCTGTGCTCATGATGCTGCTTCTGTTCGCAGCCTAATATTTTGCTTCTTGCGGCGCCTGTCTCCTTCCGGGATCAACAGCACATCTGAATCGTTTCTTGAGGTTGAGAAAGTTAAAAGAAAAACAGAAACAAAACACGCATGTTCCTAGCTGCAAGCACCATCGACTCACTCATGTGTTGGTCCCAAAAGCCAGGTGAAAGATTTATTTGGGTTACACAGGTCCAGGTGTTTACTGACGGTGTTCTCCTCGATTTTTCCAAAGACATACTTACGGAGGGGTTTGAGGTGCTCTGACACACCCTGTGCTTGGGCACTGAGCTGACCAGGAAAAGAACTCTGTCCTTCCTTCACTCAGCAGTTGTGGCAGCCATCCTGCTGCACTCGCGGTCAACTGGACAGAGTCAAGTGGGGGACACAAACGCAGGCCAGGCTTCTGTCATTACAGCTGCAAAACTGGCAGGAGGAGGGGAGGGCCTAGTGCCAAAAGAGTGTAAGTAAGTGGGTCATGGACTAGGACAAGCGATTGGTTAAGCACTGGAGGACTACAGGGATTAACCAAATTAAGGGACGCGGAAAGGAAAACTGAAAAAGGGCAAAAGCATTTCAAAGGAAAACTGGGTGGCTAGAAGCCTGCCCGGTGTGAGGAACTGGAGTACCTCCCCATGGGGGGGTTCTTGGAGGTGGGGCTCCCGGGGAGAGTGCGAGGCCGAGGGGGCTGGGTCTGCATGCCAAGCAGCTCCACTTTCCTAGTGGACAGTCCTCTAGGGAAGTTGAAGTTGAAGAAAGACTCCTGGCAGATAGGTCCTGGCTAAGGCGTGTCTGAGAGTGAAGGAGGCTGCAGAGGACACACGCAGACAGGCGCAGAGCGGAGAAGGCACTTCTGTCCAGACAAGAAAGGAAGGAGTGAACACGAGAGGCGACAGAGGAGGACAGGAAGGGTCCTGGAGAGGATCGGGGTGGGAGGCCGGGTGACATTTCACAGTGGACGCCGCGCGCCAGACTCCATCCTGAATTGTCTGTGTTGGAGAGGGCCCTGAGAGTTGTAGCAGGGGATGGGCAGGAACCTGCAAGAGGCAAGATGAATTCTAGTTTGGGGGTGCTCGATTAGGCAGGAAGTAAGGGCAGACCACAGAGAGCGGATGGAACGAGAGACCCAATCTGGATGCCTCCGGGGACTGGCTGTGGGTCTCCTGAAGCAGGTGTGCAGGGGTCATAGGGAAAGTAGGCGCCTGTTTGCTGGGTGAGCTGCTGCGTGTCTGGTGGAAAACCAAGTTTTCCACCGGGAACACTGTGTCCTGACAGCCTGCAGCTCGGAAGAACCAGCTGGTTTGTGTACAAGGTATGCGAGAGTGTCCAGCTGCCTGCTGGCTGTGAGCCATAGAGACATCATTGGATACTGTGCTGTCGGGTAAAAGAAGAGACAAGGGTGGCGGGGCAGAACCTGTTTTTGGCAAAGCAGGGTGTTTAGAATCCTGCAGTCCAGTTACTCTGTGGATAGGCCAAGAGGTTCTGGGGCCAGATGCTCTACCATCAGGAGGGATACTTTGAGGTTTGTCAATTTCAGTTGTGGCAAAATTGGATATTATAAAATGCAGTCATGGGATGTATTTTTTAAATGATGAAACTTTGATAGCAGCGAGCCAGGAGCCAGTGATACAGGCCAGCAGTCGGGTCCTTGCTCTTACATCAGCTGGGAGGAGTGACTTCTGCCTCTGGAATTAGTGGCTCCTCTCATCTAGAAAAGTCAGAACTACTTCTTCTGCTTCCTTCATCAGACTCATCTCATCTCATCAAATCCTAATGAGAGTCAGCAGGGACTCAGTGTTTGCTCTGGCAGGTAGGTAGGGTGGGGAAGAGCATGAGATCAGTGGCTTCTCTGCCCCTGGGCAGTTCTGGGGGTCCACGGGGCCCGCCTCCTCCGTGTTAGGCCAGCAGTCTTACCCCAGAGCTGCAACTCCAATCGTCACAGAAAAGCCTTTTTTTTGGGGGGGGGGGGAGACAGGTCTTGCTATGTAGTTGAGCTGTGAACTTACCATGTAGCCCAGGCTGGCCTCAAGCTCTCAGCCATCCTCCTGCCCCAGCCTCCTGAGTGCTGGGGTCACACGCTTACACCACCACACCTGGCCAAGCATTGGTAAATGATAAATAATACCTGAGATGATGTTGTCTCAGGACAAGTGACGAATCTTTTTAGGTCACTGGGGGAAAATGTTTTTCTGTCCTTAAATCATATCACATGGCAACTCCATCCACTTCGATGGAGCAAAAAGTGCTGACCCTGTAACTAACCCCTAAAGGGTCCAGTGATAGTGATGACCTGGCTTTCCTCTTATAAGTGAGGCAGGCACTGATGATTTATCTTCATTTTGGGGTTTTATATGGATTCACATTAACTCAGTATTTATACTGATGAAAACTAAGGCAGGAGGATCACTGCAAATTCAAGACCAGCCTAGACTACACAGCAAGACTGTCTCAAAACCAAACACAACAGCTAGGCGTGGTGGCACACACCTGTAAATCCCAGCACTTGGGAGGCTGAGGCAGGAGGATCACAGAGAGTCTGAGGCCAGCCAAGGCTGCATAGTGAGTTCAAGGCCAGCCTGGACTAGCCAGACCCTGTCTCAAAAAAGCAAAGAAATAAAACAAAATTAGATAATGGATAAGCAGTATTTGTGTGTGTATGTGTCAAACTCAGGTCCTTGTGCTTGCCAGGGATATAGCTCAGCAGCATAAGCACTTGCCTGGCAAGAACAAAGTTCTGAGTGATTCCTGGTACAAAAAAAATTAGATAACAGTGTGTCTCACATGAGGATTTCCTAAAAAGACACACATACACAAATACTACTTCCTTCCCTATGTCCTCTTATATGGCTGTGTTCATACTGCTCCATAAATTAAGAGTGCTAGACGCACCTATCTAGCCAGGTTTTAGGTACTCCAGAGAACTTCAGTTAACAAACACGGGTGTAGCCAGGCGTGGTGGCACATGCCTGTAATCCCAGCACTCTGGAAAGCTGGGGCCGAGGTTCAGCAGGGAGAGCCCATGCTGGAGTAGTTTGGTACCTAGTGATAGCCTATCTCAGCATTCAAAAAAACAAACACGTGGTGTGGTGGTGCTTGCCTATAATCCCAGCAATCCCAGAACTCAGGAGGCTGAGGCAGGAGGATCATGGAGAGTTGGAGGCCAGCGTGGGCTACATAGTGAGACTCTGTCTCAAAAAAGAAGGAGAAGGAGGAAATATGAACTCAAATTTTATAAGTAAACATCTCAGATAAATAAAACTGCAAAGTCCACACCCTTCCTTCAGTGCATCACGACATAACTTTCCAAATGCTTCCCAAAAGCTCAAGCCCAGGGCTTCTTCCTCCTTCCCCAAAGCACAGATGGCGCCTTTGTTAAATTCCTTCTCCCTGCTGCTTTAATCTGTAAATTTCTGTGTGGGTCTCTGCAGTCCCTAACATTTCAGGAGCTCACTCTTCCAGCTTCTCCTGGTAGTTCGCAGACTCACTTGGCAACCCAAGGCGAAGGTGTCCTCCGGTCAGAGCACGCGCCCGGCCTCCGTGTGCTCAAAGCCAGCCGACCTCCTCGCGGAGGGAAAAGCATCTCCCTGCAGCACAGGCAGCACTGGGACTCTACAGGTGATTTCCACGCATCTCCGCTTCGGTGCGTTTGTTTTCAGCAGAGCACCTCACAGCGCTGAGCCATCTCTCTGATTGCCCAAGGGCTGTTTGCGGCTGTAGGTGTCTGTGGCCTGGGAACCACTGCAGTACCCTTCCACGTACACCCACGACAGCCCTGTGCCACGCCGCCCAAGTGGAGGCTCCGGAAACACCTCGCTTCCTCTGGAGCTTGCCTCTGCTGTGAGCAGAGGCTGAAAACAGGCCGCCACCCGCCGCAGCCCCCTCAGATGTCTAAAGCTTTGCAAAGGAAGGCGGGTCCACAGCATGTCAGATTTCCCTGCAGCAGGGCAGAAACTGTTTTCCAACAGACCCCTTAGCAGTCATCTGCTGCCTAGGGTTGACGGATGCATAAAGGAACCCTCTCAAATGTGGTGCAGAAGTGCATAATGCAGGCACCCACGAATGAGTCAGAGCTAGCTGGGCCCAAGCTCCAGAGACCCACGGTCCACTGGGTCTAGACTCCTCGCTGCAGTTTTCCCTTAATGCCATTGTGTTTCTTCTGGAAATAGGTCGTGTGCTGGCCACTGCGTTTTACAAGAAGTTAGAAAATGATTTAGGGTTGTTTTCTCTTGTTTTGTTTTGTTTTGTTTTTTGCAAAACTGGGGAGTGAACCCAGGACCTTCCTGAGCTGCTTCCTCCACCGTTTTTGTTTTTATTTATTTTTATGTTTCTTATTCTGAGATGGGGTCTCACTAAGTTGCCTAGGTTGAGCTTGAGTTTGTGATCCTCCTGCCTCTGCCCCCAGAGTGCCCGGTTACCAGCATGGACCATCACACTGGGCTTCGTTTAGGTTCTTGCAGTGCTACCAGTTACTTTCCAAAGATTAATCTGGAGTCAACTGAATGCAGTTAGTGTCTGTTCGGTGCATCTGATACAATCCCTGCCCATCTCTCAACACCTATACTCATCTTCATGGATCTGGGTCTTTTCTTGAGAGTTATCAGCATTTAGTTTTTGCAAAACCAAGCCTTTGTGAACTCCTGCTCAGTGTCACCGGGTAACTAAGCTTGGTGAAAGCCAAGGCTGTTGGATTCTCCATTACACTTCGTCTAAACCCAGTGCAAGGCTGAGTCAGAGAAACCTCAGAAGCTTTGTTGAACAAACCGAGGTAGATGATGCACACCTGTACTCCCAGCTCTTTGCAGGCCAAAGCAGGAGGACTGTCCCAAATTCAGTGCCAGCCTGGGCTATATAGTGAGTTCAAGTCCAGCCTGAACTACAAAGTGAGAGCCTGTCTCAAAAAAAAAAAAAAAAAAAAAGCAGTATGATAACTACTAATATAGCATTTATATTAGGAATTTTAAGTAATCTAGAAATGATTAAAATATATGGTAGGAGCCAGAGTGGTAACACACACCTATAATCCTAGCTCTTGGGAGGCTGAGGCAGGAGGATTCTTGAAAGTTTAAGGTAAGGCTGGACTACATAGTGACATCCTGTCTCAAAAAAGCAAAAAACAAATATGTATATATATATATATATATATATATATATATAGTCTTACTTTTTCTTTCATTGTTGAGACAGAATACCTGACGCCCAAAGTTAGGGAAGGGAAGGTTTATTTCTTACAGGTTGGAGGTTTCAGTCCATACTCAGCTGGCTCCAAGGCAAAATGACATGTCTTCTGAGGGGCAGCAGCTCATGACTGCCCCTGCAGCAAAGCATGAACCAGGCCAAAGAGAGAGAAGATGCCTTCTTCCCACAGTTACACTACATGCTGGCTCCACCCCAGGTAGGTGCAGCACTCACACCACCAATCCAAGTGCTAGACAACAAACCAATCACCAACGAGGTTTGGCCCCATTCATGATTGCATGAGGCTTGGGGGGGGCATCTGAACATAAACCATAACAAGGGGCTAGAGGTGTATGTAGCTCAGTGGTAGAGCACTTACCTAGAGTGTCCCAGGCCTTAGGTTTTGGTCCTCAACATTATCTAAAGATGAATAAATCTGATTAAAATACACAGGCTACATGGATGGGTTATATCCAAATATGTCACCATCTGTGTAAAGGATTGAGCATCCGTGTATTTAGACACCTGCTGGTGGTCCCTGAAACAATCTCCTCTGTGTACTGGGATGCAGATGGACAGCTGTACACTGTGTTACTCTTATTATTATTGCTATTATTTTTGGTACCAGAGATCAAATTCATGACCTCACGTTTGCCAAGCAGGCACTTACGCCACTGAGCTATATCCCCAGCTTCTACTCTTATAATTAAAAATAGCAAGGACAGTAAGTTTTCAAGGACAAAATCTGCATGATCTTGTGTGGCTCAGATACCACCATGCCTAGGCTTGAGTGACCCCAGACAAGCCATGTTTAATCTTCTTGCCTCAGTTTCCTGATCTGTAATAACAGACCCCTCTTCCAGAGTGACCTTGAAAGATAAAAGGTGTTATGACCTATAAAACATTCACAACAGGGCCTGCCTTGAGTACCCAGAAAAAAGCAGAAGAAGAATGGAAGACCAGGGGCTGTAGGAGATAGATTAGCTATGCCCACACCTGCACCCAGGCCCCAGAACCCACGAGGCTGTTTCCTTACACGGTGAAAGGGGCCTCACCAGTGCACGTGGATAGCAGGAAGGGGCCGGCCGCAGCCGGCCCAGTGCAACTGTCAGTCTTTTCATGGGAAGAGGGAAGGAGAGTCGGTGAGACAGATGTGACCGATGTGACGATGACGGCTGAGGCCAGAGAGCTGCAGGAAGGGGCCCCGTGAAGGGCGGCAGGCAGCCTCTAGGAACAGATTCCTCTCGGAGTGTCCGAGACAACCTGACCTGTCCGACAACCTGACAGTAGCCCAGCAGCGCAGGTTAGGAGCTCCAGAAGTGTAGAATCTGTGTCGTAAGCCACTCGACTGGGGACCTCTGTTAAAGCAGCCACAGGAAACTGGTACTGACAGAAGTGCCTGGTACTCTTTCGGATCTCACAGCAGGTCTGGAGTCACAGCAAAAGATTCCTGGGCCCATCTCTGCAAGTGGAGGTGTAGGACGTCTGCCTCAGGGACGGCAGAGGCTGGTGCGGCTCAGTGAGCCCTGCGTTTACAAGCAGTCTCGGCCTTCTGGGCCCAGCGTCTATGCTGGGAGGCCAGATCCCAGCTGCTGAAACCGTCCCTATGTATGCAGGCCCCCGGGCCTTGGGACCTGACCTTTCGGTGATCAGTAGGAAATACCTTTCATTTCTTAACCAAGAAAAACGTTGACGAACCCGACTGACTTTCCAGTAATGCCTATGGATTCATAAATACATTTTTTCTAATAAAAATGGAGCCCTCAATGATAGCCTGAAAATAGCACTCTGGCTTACCACATTACAGCTTTAATGAGCCAAGAATTCTATTTTTTCCCTTATTACACAGGACAATAATTCTTAACAGCTTAAAATTTCAAAGCACTTCCCAAGCATGTGATTAATCCTCTCCAGCGCCAGGGAGACGGAAGCTGATGTTCATAGTATCTCATCCTGACATCCTTTAATTTGGCAGGACTTCCTCTGCCTTTGAAAAACAGTGTCTGTCCCACAAAGGTTATCTGGGTCACATTGCTCCATGGGTCGTCCTCTCTGATGGAGCCTGGTAAGCAGAGCGTTTAAATTGCCATCTCAGCAGGTGAGACAGCCGGAGCTGCTCAGCCTGGAGGGAAATGGCAGCAGCTCCCTAGGGGATCGACAAAGCCTGTCTGTCCTGCACCCGTCAGACGGGCTTGCGATGGGCGCGCTGCCAAGCACCCCGCGCCCACTGCCCCAGAACCAGGGCGCGAGGAGCGAGGCGCTGCTCCAGCGCGGCCTGCCGAGGCCTGGTGCCCTCGGTGTGGGAAGCCTGCCTGTCTCGCCTCGGCTTCTTCCCGGGAGTCTGCCCGAGCCTGGCGGCGTCCGACACTAGGCCAGGCCTCCTGCCGCTGTGCGCCAAACGGCGGGCAGTTTTACCAAACAGGGAGTTGACGTGACCCTGCCAGAATGTGCCCCCCGCCCCACCTGGGCACTGAACCCAGGGCTTCTCACTGAGCTGTCTCCCCAGGCCATGTTTAGTATTCAGTTTTGAAATAGGGTTTTGTCACTAAATGGGCGAGGCTGGGCTGGAGCTTGCAGCCCTCTTGCCTCAGCCTCCCAGAGTGCTGGGATCACAGGCAGGCGCCACCTGCCCGGCTCTCAGATGTGCCTGTAATGAGCACAGTGTGATGAGCACTGTAGAGTAAGGGTGGGACGGCTGCAGGCTGGGAAGAGACCGAGGCACAGCTCACCGGGTCCCGAGGAGGCGCGCTGGACTACCGGCGGGCTTGACTGTAGAGGAGATAGAAACACTTACTGTCGTGTTGCCCCTACCTGGGCCACTTTTGTACCTCTGAAGGAACACTCCCCAGGCCCATGGGTCTTCTGCACTCTCCACCCTTCCTGGGTCAGGTGGGCCAAGCTAGAGACTGAACCCAGGGCCTGTGCACTGAGCCATATCCCCGCCGCATTTATTTATTTGCTTACTTATGTTTGTGTTTCTCAGACAAGTTCTGGCTAAATCCACCAGGTGTGATGGCACGTGGCTGTAATCCCAGCACTCAGGAGGCTGAGACAGGACAATCACTGTCAGTCTGAGGCCAGCCAGTGCACAGTGAGTTTAAGGCCAGCCTGAACTGCATATGAAACTTTATTTCAAAAAAAAAAAAAGTCCCATAGGCTAAATCTAGCTACAGTGTATTTTTGTATAGCTCATCAATCAAGAAGAGTAACTTTTTTTTTTTTGTGATATGGGGGATTGAACTCATGACCTTGTGCTTGCCAGGCAGACGCTTATGCTACTGAGCTAAATCCCTAGCCCCTGTATTTTTAAATGGTCAAATCATAAGAAAAATATTTCACTACACATGAAAACTACATAAAAATGAAATTTTACTGTCTATTTATTGGGACATAACCCCACTCATCATTTGTAGTTTATCCAGGCTGCTTTTGCTACAACAGCAGAGTTGAAACCTTGTGCCAGAGATCATACAGCTTGCCTCAGCTAAAGTATTTACTCACTGGTCCTTCATAGAACCAGTTCCCCAAAATAATCCCAGTAATCTGGGAAACCGAGGCAGTTGCAAGTTTGAGACCAGGTAATTTACTGACTTTAGCAAAAAAACAAAAAATATCTCAAAATTTCAAACAAAATTTTTTTTGAGACAGTATCTTGCTTAATTCAGGTTGGTCTTGAATTTATGCGGCCCATGTTGGCCTCAAACTCACAGCGATCTTCCTGCCTCAGTCTTCTGAGTGCTGAGATGACAGGAGTGCGCCATAACACCCAGCTCAAAATTTAAAATTATTGAAAAGCTTGGGGGATGTAACTCAGTGTGAAGACCTCAGGTTTAATCCTTAGTGGTAGTGATGCAGCAGGGAGAGAATGACAGGACTGGGTATTTATGTCTTCAGAGGAAAGGGAAGCGGCAAGGTCAGGAGAGGATGGTGAGAAGCAGGAAGTAGCGGCCAAAGGGAGGAAGCTTAGCTTTTGCAAGGCTGGTCCTGATCAACTGGCCAGTTCACAAATGCGACTACGAATTCTTTAGAATGCCTTCCTTCAAAAAGGAAGCTTCATTCTGTGAACCTTGAGAGTGATTTGGCCTTAGCGACTCATTTCTAGTGAAATAATCCAAAAGCAGTGGTGTGTCATTTTGGGGATGGGTCAAAATGTGGCTTCTCTCTTTTTGGGTTCCCCTGTCATCTGAAGTGACCTTGGAGAAGCATATGTGCTGAGCCGTTGAGGCTTGTGAAGAGTGGAGGTCAAGCGTCCACACGCTCGTCCATGCCTCCTTGGGAGGAGTCTTTTCACACGCTGGACCCTTGATGACCACAGCCCGGGCCAGCCGCTGCCCCAGCTCTCCCAGCCATGCTGCGTTCCTGACCCACAGAAACTGCCTCAGCGAGGCGGGACACGGCTCTGGGCCCGGCCAGTACCCAGTATGCTACCAGGTAACACGCACTAGCACACGTGTTAAAGCCCTGCTCTGCAGCAAACAGCAAACCCAAGCTGCTGTGGGAGAGATAAGCGTTTGTTGCTATGGGCAGCTAAGGCTTGGCGAAATGGGATGTGTGTCAACAAATCACTAACAAAGCCAGCAATCGGAACCTTTTGGCCAGAAATCTCTACCGTTTCCGCTTTACTAAAATATCCGTGAATTTAAAGCCTAGAGAGACCTCGGGGACCTTTGAATTTGCCTTTTTTATCCAACAAATTCCACCAAAACAGCCTTGGATGAGATAGACCTGATCCCCGGAATTTGGGTCCTCCAGGAAAAGATAGCCATGATCCAGCGACAACATACAAGAGATGATTTCAGACACGGGGGAGACTCTGGGGGAGGAGGCCGCAGCCAGGAGGAGGCACATCTGAGACCAAGAAGGAAGTATGAGACCTGTATCTAAATTCTCTTTTTTTTTCTTTTTTTTTTCTATTTGAAAGAGAATAAAACAAAAGGGGGCAGTACAGAGCAGATCAGAAGAGGACAACATAGGCAACACAGTACTTTACATTAAGTCAACTGGACATCAACAGTATCTAACACCATATCTCTTACTCTGCTATAGTTGAGCATAGTTTCAATTACAATAATATCAAACATAACACAATAGTACAAAGCCATGCATAGAGTGAAAGAATTCCAGGGCTTTCTGA